>JAGDQP010011561.1:27884-52665 GCA_022664845.1 Lepisma saccharinum
GAGTTTGTTCTTGTTATTCCTTTCCACGCGACTTCCAGGTGGTGACAGATTTTATCACAATTTCTTTGGAGCTTCTACTCTTCCTGTACTGCTGACCAGCCTATCCAACTTATCCTACGATCTCTCTATCAGAGATTGATCAAGTGTGGGCACCAAGTATGAGTTATTAGGTGTCCCCTTCATGTTTCACAAAGCTCTGATCATCATGATGTTGCATCATCTTTTTCGACAAGTCGCTATCTATTCTACTAGGTCACTGAGAGGCTCGGGAGGACTGTGTTTGCAGCCAGTTGCTATGGCACACACATAATGCCATCCTGGTAGAGAGCAGATTTACCAACGTCTGACTTGGTATATTACCACCATGCAAATAATTTGTTTTCTTCTTTCCCAATTGGAGCATTCTCTTATATTTGAATACTACAGTATTTAAATTCATCCGTTCTAAATTAATTTAGAAATGATGTCTAAAGTTCTCTTGAATATTCCCTCTTTCCCGACGAATACTGTAGAAGCCATTAGACTTGTTTCTTACGTGTCACCTCCACAAGCAAATGATACAAGTAAAATTGAGGAATAAAAAAGTTCGAGGAATCCTTTATATATAGCCATAAACATATGTGACAAAATTGTTATGTTTTATACATGGACACATTAAGGTCCAAGGTTTCTCTGTACAAAATATGACACTTTCGTGTCACATATATTTCAGGTTAGATATAAAAGATTATCTCGAACTTTTTTACATTCGTCAATGTCACTTGTATCTGTTGGCTTCTGGACTTACCATACAGTATATGTAGGGAATTAATGTAGTCATTTGGGAGAAGACCGCTATTGGGGGAAAATGCGCTACCCAATGTGTAAGCTAACAACATATGAAAATTAGTAAACCTATGAAACCAATAAATCTCTCTAAAGGTCAGGCAGACTTACTCCCTTTACTAAAAATCATAGGAAAGTGTTAGTTAAAATACAACAAGAGAAAACGCTTATGTTGGGGGTATTCTATTCGGTTTCTGTCAGGGTGTCCAGCGAGCATTAACAAAAAATTCCCTGACTTTTCCCCCGATTTTCCAGACTAAAATAACATTTTTTTTTAGATTGTTGTCGACACATTAATTTAAGGGTAAAGATAGAAAAATAAGCTTAATTTTATTTTCTATACACAATACCACGGTCAACATATGAAATAACTTTGATTAGGTTAAAACTAAGGGGGTGACCGGATGTATGTAGCTTGAACACTAATTCTGCAGGCATGTGCAACACTCTTCTCTGCTCCCTTTCATGTACAAAAACAGCCACAAATTGGACAGAACACGGAGAAAACTTAAAATTCCCTGACAATTCTCTGACTTAAAGAAATGTAGTTGACTTTTCCATTACTTTTCCTCTGACCATCTAAATTCCTGACTTGTTCAGAGGTTACAGACCGCTGGACACCTTGTGGGTGTATATTGCGTTTTTCGTCCTTTTGTGAAACTTCGAAAAAATAGAGAAAGTTAGTTTCATCCTTCAGTTTCGTAATATATATCCTTATGCTTTTATTTTTCGGTACGATGAAGTTCCCTAGTTAAATAGTTGTCAAGTCGAAAGACGTAGAAAATAATATAGTTGGCCAAAGAGTTAGTAGTTCAAAGGCACTTTAGTTTGGAGTAAGGCGCGAGAATGACTTCGAAAAGAATTATCAGAGCTCCAAAATGTCCCGTAGAAGAATAGTGTATCATCATATGTTCATTCTTGAATTACAGTGATTAATTAACGTATTGTGCTTTGTTACGGTCATTATTATGTTGTAGCAGTGAATGTTAGAACGTATTGCCTTCAATACTTTTCTTGGTAAGGTTAGAGCCACCAAACTTGTAAATTTGAAGTAATATATTTCTTCAAACCTAATGTATTTTGTAAACCTTAGCTTACCAATGGTTCATTTACATGTTTGTACTTAAGTAATGTTCCTCGCAAAGTGATACTTAAAAATTAGTGTGTTCAAGGAAGGCACTTTTCACAATATTGGTGTAAGATGTGCTACTTAGATTTTTGCTTATTTCTTGTTATGTAATTATTGTCGAGTAAGTGGAAAGCTCATACAGCTTGTGGGCCTGTTCAAAGCTTCTCACATATGGTATTGTAAATTGTAAATTATTCTTCAGATTAGCTTTGGTTGTTTGAATGTTGTGTTTAAATTCTCCCTAAGGTAGACTCCAAATGACTCTAAATATTATATTAGAAAAATAATTACGTTTATCTAATATTACGGATCACAACAGTAGAGACAGTAGCAGCAGTTGTCTCATAAAAACTAAAATTATATCAATTATGAGCCAAGAACGTCTAAATATTCTTTTAAAATTAACTGTTTAATCTTCTACAGGAAAATAAATATACACAAATGTATCGGCAAATTTGGGTCTTATGGACCAGGGAGATTTCTGTGGTTTACTGCAGTTCAAAATAATATCAAGTATTTTACTGTTTACAGAAAACCCCGATTTAAATGCGTAAAATGTAACTAAAGCTACATTTCTCGCCATTAAAATGCAGTACTAAGAAGGATATATCAGATTAATGCAAAATTGGAGAATATGTAGAGCATTGAAAGATAATTGATTGACGAACCAGAGACGCCCGGTATGCCATCTAGGAACAGCAATTGGAGGCAGGCCAGGTAGTCACAGTGCAGTGGTAGATGACTGTTAGTATGACGTGAGTGTGTATATGGTTGAAACATACCTCGTCGTCGAATGCGGCAGTCCTGCCAGCAGGTTTCCAACTTTGATCGTAGAAGAATTGTGGCATATCGCGAGTGTGGTTTGTCATTCCGCAACTTTGGTGCCCGTATTAGACGGATTGCGTCCTCAGTGCAGCGCACATGGAAACTGTGGCTCCACGAATGCACCACATAACGACACACCTTATTCCAACGACCGCTCATACCACAGGCCGCGAGGACACACGACTTGTTTGCATGGCTCTGTCGGATCGAACTTCCACATCCCGAACACTGGAGGATGATGCACAGCACCCAGTGTCCCTACATACAATTTTATGTCGCTTGGTAGAGCGGGGCATATTTACACGACTTCCGTTGACTGCACAGCATAGGAATGAGCTACTATAATTGGAGAGCCGAATTCCTCTTTTCAGATGAATCCCTTTCTGTCTGCAGCATCAGCATCTGGCTGTGCCGTGGCACTAGGCTGGGCAACGCTTACGTTTTGCATCGATACGTCGGTACAGTCCCGGGTGTTATGGTGTGGGATGTGATTGAATTCCTTGCCCGTTCGTGTCTCTTACGCACTGACGGACATGTGACTAGCCAACGGTACAGCGACGATGTGTTGGGCCTGGTTGTGGTCCCTTTAGTGCAGGCCCTGCCGGGGACCACATTCCAGGCGGATAACGCGAGCCCGCATGTGGCACATGATGTCTTCGTTCCTGGTTGAACAAAAGATTCCCCTGCCTCCTTAACCGGCGCCTTCACTTGATCTCTCGCCTGGTCCATGAGTATCCAACGACTCTTACGTCAGAAACCTCCACAGCTACAGTTGATGAGCTGTGGCATCTTGACGAAGACGCGTGGCTTGCCATACCCCAGGAGGATACCTAAGGGCTCTTCCTCTCTATACTTCGCCGTGTTGCAGCCGTTCTGAACGCTCAAAATGGGCCCACAGGCTACTGACCTTCGGGAGTTCTGTTCCACTGCCACCACATTTTTATGCATCGCACAGAACGGTAGTGTAATCACTTGCTACTTGTACCTTAAGGTACCTTTGTATTATTTATGTTTTGTTCCGAATGAAAAGTTCCAGTTTTGCGTGAAATCCAAACTATGTTCGAGTCTGGAATCTGAGACATTGTGTAACGTCTGCTTCAAATTTCTATGATTGCCTGTGAATCACGTTGTTTCTAAATATGTACACTGTACTTCTTATGGGAATGGTAATTGGAGCCATTTGTAATTACCTCAATACCTCCTGTTCCATAACCAACAGCTACGGTGTCTCCACATTGATTGAAACGCACGCTGTGAATTCCATTGTAACTTTCAGGAATTGGAACTTGGACCTTGTAACATGACTTACTACAACAAACTCGTCTACTTCTCTTAACTGTTAGACTCATATTTTCATTAAACAATTGTAAATCTCTTCGGAGATATGGCCATTCTTCCCTTGCCATCCTGAAATAAAACATTGACTTTTAGCATAGAGAACACTAGCCAACACCATAATCCCAGGGAAAAGCAGTTTTGTGTGATAGAAAGATTCAACCCTCCTGTGACAATGAGATTCTGTCAGCGAAACTGTAATCATACCCACACATATACGTACAGAGAAAGGAAGGAAAAAGAGGGAGAGATAAACAGAGTTGTGGTAGGAAATTACATATATATAGCTTAGTCGACAACCTTGACACCTGCGTAACTTGTCTAAGCTGTTAATTCCAGATTTCGCAGTTTCGACTATAGGATCCAGTCACAGGTGTTGTAGGCTCTTTATTGTTTTTAATTGATGTGGCTTGATATTTTAAGTAGACAAGAAAAATGGAAAAGCAAAAAAGTACAAAGTTACTGCAACACCAAATTTTGACCTTTATAATGAGTTCTTGATATTAATTTTGATGATGATGATGGCGATCAATATAATAACATTAAATGTGTGACGATATTTACGTAAGTTTATATTATGTTATGTAAATATATGTTTTCTGTTCATATTTGTGGTCAACAGATGACAGCACTTTAAAAAAATAAAAACTTAGACACTGGACGTTTATTGCTTTTATATAATCGGGTTATACTTTGCCGAATTAAACGTAGGATTATTATTTATATATATTCACATACGTTTAAAGAAATTATTTTAAGGATTTTAGAAAGAACGGCACATGAATATGTATTCTGGCATATAATTTATTACTGTGAGACTTTGTTACGAGTAGCAGAAGAGCGATTAGAACAATACTTTACTTTTTTAGCAGCTGAACGTTCTAGTTCAAGCACATAATAGGCGAGGACCTGTTTCGTAAATGCAACCATCTAAAGTATTGATTCCAAATAAT
Organism: Lepisma saccharinum; assembly: GCA_022664845.1. Lineage (NCBI taxonomy): Eukaryota > Metazoa > Arthropoda > Insecta > Zygentoma > Lepismatidae > Lepisma > Lepisma saccharinum. The sequence continues at coordinate 32,952 of JAGDQP010011561.1, forward strand.
TACATTTTATCGCCAAAAAAAACTATTTTTATATGGGCAAGTCTAGTAACTTTTGGACTTCGGCCCGTCACGATTCGCCCCTTAGCTATTAAAATCCACACCCATGCACCTGCCAGGGCTCGAACCATTTTATCGCCAAGTTTACGATAATATCGTTAATATTACAATATTTTTTAGTGCATTTTTGACGAAATCTTACTTAATTTTAACTACTGTTCCCAGTCATTCGCATTTGAATAATCATTTGCACTAAGATCTGATTATATATTGAGCCATTTTTTAGTATTTCTTTAGTCCAATAAAATAACTATATGCCCTTCTCAAAATTGACACAAAATTAATCGGCATTTAAACCAGTGGATGATTTATTCAAAAAATGACTAAATTTCTCTCGATATTGACTAACCATATTTCTGTGTGGATCCTCCTAAAGCAGTTATCCGTTTTACAACTTAAATTTGTCTTAATAGTGCTTGAAGTCTTGAAAACTGACGCGACCTTACATAGGATAGAATCCAATGGCTAACGTTTGTTAATGCGGCGATGGACTTGCGAGTTCCGTAAGCCATAGAATTAGCTGAGGGTCAAGCAAAAGGACAATTATTGAACATGCACAGAAGTTGGTCGTGGTGATGGTGGCTAAATTCGTAGAGCACTAGCCTTCAACTGAGAGCGCTGGTTCGATTCTCGCTCATTGCTGTCAGAAAACTATCTGTATAATTTTAAACGTGCTATGCTACGAAAGATTTTCTGGTGTAAAAGAAATTAATATAATAGTTTATCTAACATTTATTTGCAACCTTTAGCAAAGCTAGCGCCAGTTTCCCCCCGAAAAAAAATCAGTTTAAATTTGAACCAGAATTGTATTACTTCCTTCCTTGTTCGTAAGGTTATCGTATGTATAATATTAATACTTTACAATATATGATATACAAATTAGCTTTCTTTTTATCTTTGTTTGTAGACCGTACCTATTTATCGACACTAGAGTTCCGCAATATCGTCCTATGTTATGGACTTGAGCAATTGCATACTTAACAATACACAACAACTGCCCTCAATTTAAAATACCCTCACTGCATTTTCTCTACTGTTATACTAAATGTCGTATCCTCTAATCAACAATGGAAAAGTTGTTGCTAAGAAATATTTTTTAAATTCTCATATTTCGGAATAAAGTTTATTCCGAATAGACGTCTTGATTTGTCAGCGAGGTCCTCACTGACCTCCTTAATGTTCTGCCTTCGGGGTAAAACACCATGAGACGTCAGGAGGTGCCCGTCCGACAATTTAAGATGTATTTCCGCAATTTGGTGCAGCCGGCTGCACCAAACAGGTCGAAGACATTGCTTTGGGGGCAACAGCGGGAAGGAAATCACCACCCCAGAAAACAAAACCCGCTGCAAAGATATGTCATAATGAGATTCTCTCCCAATATAATGTAGACCAGGGCGATCAGAGTCTACTGAATTACAGTATACTATGAACAATCCTGAGAAAGCACTACATTCTTTTGATAAGCTTGTGCTTTCCGATAGGTCATAGTTAAAAGCATCTATTAGGCCCGGCAAAATCCCAGTAGATGCAAAGTGCCTTCTAAAGGCTACACACTCATTTCTGCACAGAACTTATTTAATATCGCAAAACGTCACATATTTACTGCGTTCTCCGTGTAACATCGCAGTAATCGAACTAGTCGATTGTAGTAATAGATTGATTCGATCTATAATCGAATGTAGTAGTCATTTACATGTAAAAGTTGCAAGATAGCGTCAAATAAATAACACATGTAAGTTACCTCAGTATCTTAGTATTATTAATCAATTAATAAGCAATACCGTATACACAAATAAAACACGACACAGTCGTCGTGAAGTCAGGTTATTATAGAGTACAAAATAAGCTCGTGATGCTGACTGGAACCTACGTAAGCAAGTAACATGGAGTGTTACAGCCGCCAAAACCGTTGTCCTTGGAGGGAAACGTGAGTGAAAATTGGAGACGGTTCAAACAGAACTTTGATATATATACTAAAGGTCTAATAAATCTTAAGCCAAAAGATATCCCGGTGCCAGTGTTATTAAATTTATTAAAGAAGCTCTTCAATGCGTTTGATTTGGATGAAGATCAAGAATGTGACTATGACGAGGTCATGAAGGTATTCGAATGCGAATTCCAAGAAAAATGTCACCGAAAGATGCAGGTACTACAGACGGAGGGAAGAATAGGGTGAATCCTTCGACAGCTTTTTAACAGATTTAAAGAAGCTGAGTACATCCTGCACGTTTGCTGAACGTAGCACCGTGCTTCGTGATAGCATTGTAATGGGTGTACAAGATTTGAATCTCCAAGAGTTTCTACTTAATATACATGATCTCAGTCGACAAAAAGCAGTTGAAATGTGTTGTGCAGCGGAACTAGGCAAGTCACATGCAGAGGTTTTACAGCATCCAAATGTAACAGAATTGAATGGGCTGACAGGACAAAAGTTATTTATTCAATGTAGCATCTGTGAAAGTGAAAAATTCAGAAAATGCAATTGCCGTGATGTGTAATAAAAGTCTCAGGTGTTTCCAGTAGCAAGTGCAAGGAAAGAAGGCACAAGGTCCAACCTGCCCAACTCAACTCATATCAAGTGTCCACCGTAGAAGGTGCAAGGAAAGGAAGTGAAAAAGAGTCCAAAGTGCCAACGAGAGGAAATACACAGAAGAAAGTTATTACATATGGTGTTGCTAATAAGAGCAAAAAATCGAGTGTCGAAATGAAATATGAAAATAGTGATACAAGCAATAGCAAATAGTGATTGCAAAAAAATATAGTGGGTAACGCAGGTGCAAATTTCAAGCTTGACACAGGAGTGTCCATAAGCATTTAACCATATCGTATTTACAAACTTGTTAAGCTACCGTACACGTTAAAATTGTCCAAAATTGTGTTAGAAGCTTATAGATGGTCGCAAATAAATGTAACAGGTAAAACTTTCTTAATTTGTAAGGTATTATTTAATCTGAGAGAGTTCCAATTAAGGCATCACAGCCTCCTGCGATAAACAGATTTCGTGAGATTTCCTTTGTCACTATATCATATGAATGGAAAACATTCCCTTGAAAAATACTGCAGTATTGGGAGTCAGCATGAATTATTTACTTCGTTGTTGGTTTTAGTAGTAAATGAAAGTCAACCAAAATTCCCTGCAGTCCTACGGTTTGGCCCAGTGATCGTTCAATGTGCTTGTAGAACGTACCGATGTAGTCTCTCAGGGCTTTGGCGCATAGCTGTGAGGCGAGTTATTCTGAATATGAGTTGCATTGGTTTGAACAGGGTCTGTCTGCACTGTAGTGCATGCTCGAGGACAACAGCGTAGTATTGTTATAGTTCTGATGGTGAAAGGAATTTCAGAACACTTTAGGTTTGTTTGCGCTTGGACCACTAGTTGTACTGAAATGTAAGCTATATACGTCGCAGTATACATTCGTGCATTCAAGTGCAGCTTTTGCTCGAATGGGGAGCGGTATGATTCCTTCCAGAGGCACTTTGAATGCTCTTTCCTCACAATACTCTGCGAACATAGTCTACCAATTATCTGCACTCTGCACTAGGACTTCTACTACTGGTGCCTGCACTGTCACTTAAATGTACGATTTTCTCGCATGAACTAACGCATAGTTATTGCCGCACATTAGGGATTTATGGTGATGTTTACATTTCATTGACTACAGTGAAGTGATAGAGCAGATTATTCAAGAAAGGACGTGAAAGACGACCCGAGGCCGGGACAAAACTATCGTGTCATTGAGCCAAACAAAACTGCACATGCATTGATCAGACAAGATCGACGGCCCAGTATCAATGAATAGGTTGCACATGCGAACAAATATGTAACGACTCGGTGCGTATCATTAGTGTGGAAGTATTCCATATTGAAGTGTCCTCGCGCAGGAAGCAGTCACACGAATTCTGAAGTAGCAAGTGAGAGACTTCTATGAGCGTCATTCACCAGTAATACTTTCCGGTATAAATTACCTTGGCTTACTTCAGTTTAACTCTTCCTCATATATTAATCTATGTTTGCGTTCTGCACTACTAACATGTTGATCTAATATTTCTAAGTAGAACGAAGTTTATCAAAGTGGCATTCAAATTAATCAGAAGCACTTTTAATCAAAATGAAAAGAATACAATTTAGATGATAAGAATATTGAGCTATATAGACGTAAAATTAAATTAAAATAGTTATTGATGTCAATCCCAGCACATGACTGAATGCCGTTACTGAAGTCTCAGAAGAGAGTACATGACTGTGCCCCATCAGCACATCAAATTAGATTTGATTAGTACATTAAGTAACATTTATAGTGGCCTTAATTGTAGATGCCTAAAGGCTATAAATTCTAAAATTATTTTTTGTAGGAACATAGAGCTAACTGAGGAGTTAACAAGAAAAAGCTCATAAGTCTATTTTAGATACAAAAGTTCTATTCCTTTTTTTAAGACCTTAATGGTGAGCTGTAGTGATACATGCAAAGTAATTTTATCAAGGAAGTACATATTACGATGCGATAAGTACTTCTATCAGAAAACTACTTCGTATGACTGGTTGTACTGTATGTACTTGGTTGAATTTGAGAACAGTTTGGTTTACAGTGATTTTTAACGAATAATATAAGACCGAGCGTCCATGATCTAGTGATTACAATGGTTAACGTCGTGGGAGGCAGAATGACCTAGGCTCTAATTCATGCTAGCCATTCTGACCTAGGTTATCCTGGCCTTCCTTCAGTACCATCAGGTATATACTGGGATTTTACCTACAGTACTGCTGTTCCATCTCTCACATCAATATCACAGAATTAAAAGTACACCCCCCGTAAATGCTGTAAAGAATTAAAAGGTGCTGTAGAATTAACGTTTCTAAGTTTTAAAGAATTATAAAGCAAAGCCTGAGAACTGATTAATTTACAACTAATCTTGGTTAGGCCTACAATTGAAGACAATAGGAAAAGAATGTGTCAAATTTTGGTCAAATTGAGCCATCTCTTTGTTCTTTAAACAGCCTTTGGTTTTGCTGTAGCAGGCAGCTCTAGCAAATGGAAAATTTACAGGTGGAATACAAGGGAGCTATTGATAGTGAAGGTATTAGAAAGTTTTTGGTGAAAGTTAACGGTGTGTAGAACAGCACGTTTGCATATGACTACCGCTAACCGGGACTGCGCTCCCCGCTACTCACGCCACCCAGCTCCCTTCGGACGCACCGTCCCCCTTGCACACCTCGTTTCGCTGGGTGTGCATCCAGCCCTCGTTTATTTATAAACACCGAATTAGCAAAACTCATGGAACAGCAGGGCACTGATACGTGGGTGGACACCACATGTGTTCCATACTCCCTGCAGGGCTCCGCGACGGCTCCAGTTGTGTGTGAGACCTTATAGGAAGTGGTTGTGTGTGATTCAAGTGAAATGCAACATCGTTGTGAGTTGACGGCATTCAAACGGGGCATTGTGGTGGGTGCCCGACGCATTGAAAGTTCGATTTTGGCAGTGGTGCAGGAATTCGGCTTCACACGTTCAACGGTGTCCATGGTGTCACGAAAACGGGTGGATGAAGGTGTGACCGAGACCGGTGATACCTAGGACAAATGGTTAACAAAGACAGGAGAGTGACAATGTGAGAAACTATGGCCTAATTCAACACTGGCCGCGCTAGAAACATCTCCCAGCGGGCAATCCGTGGGAAGATGCGTTCCCTCGGGTATGGGAGCCGTCCTCCTAAAGGGGTGTCACTGCTAACCAAGCGTCATAGGACATTTCGGCTTGCATTTGCCACAAATCACCTCGGATGGACACTGCAAAAGTGACGTAACGTCAGCTGGTCCGACGAGTCACGGTATCAACTCTACCATGCCGATGGGAGACACTGTGTGTGGCGCATATCTCATGAAGCGATGGATCCTGTATGCCAAGAGGAAGTGGGTCAGGGCGGTGAAGTATCCGTCATGGTCTGGAGCGCGGTTTTTTTGTACGGAACGGGCCCTTTGGTTGTTCTGGAAGACACATTGAATGGTCCGCTGTATCGTCGGCTGCTCGGAGACCATCTCCGCCCGATTTCGACATTTCAATACTCTGACAACCTTACGGTCTTTCAAGATGACAATGCGCCTCCACGTCGTTCCAATGTCGTCCGAGAATGGTTATAAAAAGCGCATGCAGAGGTCCAACGACTGTTGTGGCCACCACAGAGCCCTGATATGAACCCCAACGAGCATATCTGGGAAGCCGTTGACCTCAGGCTCCGTGCACTGGATCCTGCACCCACGAACAGGTCGCAATTGGTTTCCGCTCTGCAGACTGTACGGTGTCAGCTCCCTCCGGAAGTGTATCAGGGACTTGTAGACTCACTTCCACGCCGTATCGCTGCGCTCCGCTGGGCCAGAGGGGGCCCGACCAGATATTAGGTGACTATCCCATGAGTTTTGTGAACTCAGTGTACATCCTAGCTTTCAGTAGCATCTATTTGATTCTAACCTATCATAACCGGTCATCGGAAATGCTGAAAACGGTGAAATATGAGGTTATATTTGATAGAACGGTCTACTACAATACTGCCGAGCCTTTTTCACAAACTATCATGCATGAAGAGAATATGCATAGTCCGTCTATTACAAGCAAATATTTATTTGATGTGGAGGTATTCGTAATGATGTTTGTGGACTTTTAACACGCTCTCCTGTAAAAGTAAGAAAATGGACAAAGCACGTTTATTTCCCGTGGTCTTCAATTGAATCGTTCACACGAACAATGTTGTAACTAACATTTCTGTCAACTTTGATGTAAAGAAAGCAGGCGTGGACTCTCTCCTTGTTGCACAACACCCACATTCTTAAATGATTTAATTTTTATTTTAATGTAATAATATTGTACCCCTCGGTGTTCAAAAAAGCCATTAGTTTCCTTTTAGAAAGAGAAAAAACTTCACATGTTCACAGTTTAATCTTGGTGTTGTAATTCGCCTGCACCTCCTTTTAAGCATATCTTGCTACACAGGTAAATGTTGGACTGGCATTTCTAATATAAATTAGCATAGGGCTTGAGAAGTTGCACGGCAAAAAGCAAGCCAAACGTTTCTACTCATTTCCCCTCCTTAGATTTGCATTGCTTCCACAAGATGCATTTGTGGCGCACAAGCGACAAGACCTTCTCCCAGGCTGCAGAAGATCTGCTACTCAACTTTATTTACTCCCAGCTTCTCTCTCTCTCTCTCTCTGTGTGTGTGTGTGTGTGTGTCTGTGTGCGTGTATGTGTGTGTGAGAGAGAGAGAGAGAGATAGAGATTGCGTGCATGTGACTGCATTCAATGGGCTGAGCTCTCACTGAGCGTTCACCGAAATTGTCCTTTGAATGCCACTGAGAACTTCAGGCTGCCATTTTTTAGCCCAAATTTTTACGCTCACTTGTGAGCCGGAAGTTGGAAGCCAAGTGGTAGCAGAAGACGTATCTATGAAATATATAGAGAATTCTTTTGTTGGGCTTATAGAAGTTTATAAATTATGCCCATGAGTGTCGAAATAACTTTAAAACAATGCAATAAACCTTTTAAAGGAGAAACGTTACCTTTATTGGTAAACCTATATCGACAATACCTAGAAGTACAGAGCGCAGTACAATATTCAAATCTTCCTTTAGCTCCCAAGCTTCTTGTCAGTCGAAGGATTTCAGATCCCAGAAGGCTCACTGAGTACTCAGCCAGTTGAATGCAGCCTGTGTATGCGCGAGTCTTGAGCTCTACGTAACGATACTGGAGTTACTGCGTAGTGTCGAAAGATAGACGCTAGAGCAAATATTTAAACTCGTATGTCCACATCCAGTCTAATCCAATGTGAACCAAATTTTCAGTTTAAACTCAGTTTTATACGCAGAATATCGTTGTGCAGTCCGTTTATATTTAAGTTTTAATTCCTGAGTTATTCATATAAAAGCATACTGTACTCTGCATCTAGTAGAAAATATTGTAAATATTTACGTTTTTTGCAAGAATCAAGACATAAATAAAAAACAGGCCACATAGTGATATCAAGCGTAGAAAGCTGAGTTAGAACGGAAAATGTGCCATATTGGTTTAGACTGGAAGTGGTCAAACAAAATTAAGTGTCCTCTCTGCTTCCTGGCTTCATATATTCATGAAAATTTCGGTAGCATCTGCAGTCAGTCCAGTATGGCTTTTAGATAGAGGTCATTGCGGGCGACTCATGTTACTTTAATTGTGAAATCATAATTTTAAAGCTATGGTATTGTATCGTCCCATTTCAAATGTTGTGTATATACGTTGTTACGCGAACTGATTTCAGTCTACTCGGTAGAAAAAATTCGATCAATGTCTTTAGCTGTGGGCTTGTTAGACTTTATAGTTAAAAATAGCTTGGAAAAAACGTTTAGTGAATCTTCAAAGCTTGTGAAACTGATATTAACAATACCAATAACAGTCACATAATTTCTAGCCACAAAAAATTGAGACAAACTATCAAATTCTATCCTTATAGCTACGACATTTTTCTAAGTTTTCTCAAAATCGTAATTAATTGACTAACGTCCATTTATTTGATAACCTGGTCACTTCTTCTTTTGTGTATACGTTACATAATTTAACTCTACGTTTATTGATTGTGACTGATTAGCTAGCCAATCCTCACACATAGTGACAGTCCAGGCCTGCAGCCAGGGGGGGGGGCTGAGCCCCCGTAAATTTACCTTGCCACAATACAAATATTTAATTTTATGTATGTTTCGTAAGCCCAAGCCCTTCCCTAAATTTTTCGTGGCAACCTACTCATTGTGGTTAGCGGTGGGCCTGAGTGCAACATCCAGTGAAGATAACCACCGGCCGCCACTGAATGAAAGTAAAAGATGTATAAATCATTGAGATTCAGTAATAAGATAATGGTATTATATTTTCTCAATATATGGCTGTTCTTCCTGTACTGAGAAATGTGCGTTGGAAGAAAGCCTCTATATCAGAAAGCTGTGGCTGACTGTCTCTTGTAAGTTGTTTTTTGTTTTTGTTTGTTTGTTTTTAATACAACGTTGTTTGTGTGAGATTTCAATTCATGACAGCTCCTGAAACAACTTCATCAATGAACACAAAAGTGAACAATTCATTTCCTTTTGATACAAATTTTGCCGGAACCGGAGCAATTACAGTCAAGCATATTCTTTGTGCTACAACATTGTGATCTTAAGGGTCACGTCACCAACAAAACTTCACAATGCTACAACACAAACCATGTTTATAGGACATATTGATTGGTCCAGTTTCAACTTCAATTGGACTGCAAGGAACTTACTATATAGAAGCCTCAATTATTCTAGAAACATGGTTCGGAGCTGCTTCATTGTAATCACTTCGTGTCCCTGGTACTCTATAGGCCTACTTTTACATATCTCATATGTTATATGTGTTTGGCTTCAGATTCCATTGCTACGCTAGCTGGGTTAGGTTAGATTGCACCAATTATGAAAAGGTTGAGAGTTTAAGAGCCATGAAGTGATTACAATTGGGCGATTCAGATTTATTAGCGTTCTTTAAAACCTTTCTTTAACATCAATATGAGTTAACAGGTATATAACTTGTCAATATACAATATATAAGCTACAAATAAGAAAAACAAATACAATATAAGAATCAAGACTGCTACTTGCAGTCTCACACTAAATACAATAATATGTATAGGTACAATATGTTATAAAAGAACCAGCAATTTACTTAGTTTTCCTGAATGTTTGATTTAATATTTTTTTACATATTCAGGCAGCTTATTATAAAAGGTAATGCTTTTATGCATTATTGACTTTGCAGCTCCAATTGTTCAATAATCAATATGATGGAGTATCTAAAGTCTGTCTAGTATACGTATTCTATACTTGCCTGTTCTATTACGTTTTCACAAAATTGGAATACAAGTTATTAAAATTCACGAAGTTATCCGTAAAACAATACAGTTGTTAAGAAAAGATGTAAGTAGTCTGCCCCAATGATCTATATCTAAAAGCTCGATGGTCTGCCTCATACGTTGTTGTTGTTATTTTAACTGCCCCTCTCATTTCTTCATCTTCATATTATTTATTCACTTTTATCGCTTTTCAGGACACCATAGCGCATAATATTGACTGTTCAGAACGTGTTTAAATTATCAATACAATATTGTAGCTTTGAATACTTGTTTTTACATATGTTAGTTTTTCAATCTGATTTTGTGTCTTAGTACGTCTGACTAGATGCCGAAACGTGGTGCCATGTTGTAAGTTAAATAGTCTCTATTGACGGTCATACTGTTGTCTTGTGCTCAACAATAAATCTTATCGAAATTTAAGTATTTTTTATTCTTCTGAGAGCTTGTTAATAGATTGATTGGAATTCAATTGACTACATAATGTTCGGGCTTGTTTTACTTAACAATTAAATTGTTTGTGTGTTACTCCCTCCTCAAGCTCTTGGGTTATTATTGAATGTTTATCTATAATAGCTTACCTATAGTATTGAAGAAGTTGAACAAGGTAAACATGATTTAGAGTGAAGGATTGTATATTGGCTGTTCTAATGCAATAAGTTTGGCTAGATTACTACGTATTAGTATGTTGAATAATTGTATTCTATTTCCTATATATCTTTTACCTGTACAAGTAGATTAAGAAAATCTTGTTCAGTTGTTTGACATTCACAATAAAGGATTTGATTCGTCTCATTCTGTGCATAGATATATTAGGTCTGTTGAAACCTGATCTAGCTCTCTTAACTAATATTATGAATTTTCTCTGTGTGCTTTGCTTATGGAACTGTGGCATCTTACTTTGTGGATTGTAAAATAATTTAAAAATTGAACTGGAATCTTGAATTTCTTTCATTGCCTTATTTTGCCATTTTCCAAGAATTGATTTTGGAGAAATAAGTTTGAGTAGGAAATTTTTGTATAAGTTACTCGTGTGATGTTTTTCTTTGCTTTTTCTTTACTCTGGGTGCGTACGATCCTGGTGACCTTCTTTATCATGAGATCTTATGTAAATGTACTCTATTATTTTGCATACATTTAATTACGGTTTATCAATTCAATGGTATCATATATCAGTGGATGATTATTGTTATATGCTCCGGTTTTCATAATTTTAATTTCCATTTTTGTTATTAGTTTTGACCAACAGTGTATATATAATTTGTACAAGTTTATAAGATTTCCATCTGTATTAGATTTAAGATATGTTACGACGACTATGAATCATGATATTAGGTTTATTGCATCAGAGCTCCAAAGTATCCATATACGACATAGCAACGTACAAGACGTGACAGTAACACCATTTCCGTTCTCAAATTATATTTTTAAATTACGAACTACCGTATGACATCAGATCTAACCTTGACTCACAAGAACTTTGAAATCCAATATAAAATCCCAGGCGATTCCAGACATCATGGACACCTAATAACGTCATTAACAGGAAATGTTTCAGACTTAACCTTCAATCAACAACCTCCAAGAAGATGAGCTAATTCAACCTTGAATTAGAGTAAACTATCTCACGTGAAACAAAATTGATCCTTTCTTTCTTTCGAAGACAAACATAAAATAGTGTAAAAACAACGATCAACGCTCTTGTACCGACTCACTCGTCAGACACTTGTCAGAGCAAGAAGCTCAGAAGAACTCTTATAATTTTGACGGCAAAAGAGAAGGCACATCTATTGTTGAAATTTATTCTTTTATCTTCGATCTGGACATAAAGCGAAACTTAATGGTTTAAACACGATTAAACCAAAATTAACCAACAGAGACAGTTTATTTACAAAGTGCATCTTCACATCTTTAATTCGACTTTGAAAATAACAGGTACGTTGCAGTCTCTAGAAAATTGTGTAAAATGGTATTGTTATTTGTTTTGATTTAAAATGGTACTTGGAGCATAGCTTAACTTTGCATAACTTAAATTAGTTTTAATATTCAGATTTTGTTTTATCTTGTTTTCCATAAATTTGTCTTTTAGCATTAACGTAAGTCATGATTCATACGCCGTCCCAAATTTGTAATGATTCTTTGTTTTGCCTTTAATGGTTAATCATGTAGCTTCAACAGTCACAAGTTCAAAAATAAATGTATTTTAATTGTCGTTTAGAATTTCTCAAAAAACATCCATGTCCTCTAGAGAAGGTGGCAGCCGCCTTGTACTTAGATACTATTCCGGAACTTCAACTCTTCCCGTGAAGAGCGATGTGTTTTTGGTAATTTAAAATCTCGCATAAGCCATCCAACTAACTTTTATTAGGGTACCAACCCAGCACTTTATCATTATTGTACAATCTATTGTAGGATATTTTGAAAGCATGTAAAGTTGACAGTAATATGTGAGAATTAAGGTTCTCTTATGTTTTTAGTAGTAAACTATAGCCAAGACCTTTGTAAATTGAAAAGTATTCGACATAGAAAACACTTACAACAAATATTTACAATACTTTGCATAGTAGGGAACATTATTTTTTTCATTCCATATTGTACTTCCTACATAAACGTTAGTGCGACTTTTATCCTGTAAATGAAAAAAATAGTCTTCCCAACCTTCTCCATGTTCTAAAATATGTTGAAACTTCGGAACATAAATGTAAGGAACTTTTTGAATAGGAAAAGGATTTTGAAAACTGGATTTTTCTTAGGTTGATATATTTTACGAATTTCATCTTCATAGATATCGAATGTTGGTTCTTCTTCATCATTTCAAGTGATTCTGTTAAGTGTATGTTGAATTGATGTGATATGGTGGTTGTTTTATAAATTTTATAAAGTTACATTCCTTAATGAAAGTCTGCACAATAGAACAAGTTGGCAGTTTGAAGAATGTAACTAGTTCATAATATTTCGTGTAATACAGCATTGACATCAATTTATATCTGCACTTTATAAATGAGGAACCCAAAGCCATGGTTCAGATCTACATTCACAAAGCTTTGAATTTAATGTAGATATTTGTTTAATCTACAGTGGTGTATTTCTTTATGTAAGTGTTTCTTATTTTCTTGCCAAATTGAGATTTTTGAACCATGGTTGTTTAGCTTTCTTATTGTAGTACTTTTAAAAGTCATATTTGAGGTCTTCAGTTCTGTTCTTATACTATTAATCTTTCTTCTTATTATTTTTTCTCTCTCATCTTTTATAGTAAGTTCACATAGGACTATTTAATCGGTGTGATCTTGGATAATTCTTAGAATTGAAGGGCCAGGATATTTGTGTTGTTTCTATGATCATTCCTGTACGAATGTATTCAAGCAAATTCCAGTTGTTTACGGAATTTTACCTTTTACGAATTTTAATTTTACGGAATTTACCCTAAATGTTACTTTTTATATTATGTCATATACGATTGGATGTCCTATAACCATTTTCTTATAAGGGGAATTAATAATAGAACAGATTTGGAGTAAGATAAAATTAGTAGTTTTCGTTTTCAGAAACATGACGTGACCCAGACGTGTTGGTCAAAGCCGGTAATTAGTACTTCAAAATATGCTGTTTTGTTCGTGTCACACACCACTTCCTATTATTGAATTGTCTTCTAGAAGATAATGGTATTTCTCTCTATAATTTTGAAATTCTGGATGTTGTGAATAGATTTCAAAAGACAATTAATTCTGAATAAAAGATTTATTATAATTAGTACATTTAATTATATTCGTAATGTTCTTTATGCAATACACATTGTTTGAACTTCCTTGAATCGATTATTGCTTTTAAGTGCCTATTATGAGCGAGAAAAATAAGTGTGGAGAAAAAGCTATTCACTGTGCGATACGCACCCACCGTAAACGGCGCATGGGGAATGTGGAGGTAACGCTCCATATATTCTCGACCTACGTCACGAACTGAGGAGGGGTGGTCAGTGCCACGCTCGACCGCCTTTACCTCTAAAGGTGTCCAGGAATACCAAGATCACTCTGGTGCTCAATTTGATAGGAGGCTAAATGCACCTCAGAGTGCCATGCATGGGAACACTGAAAAAAGTCTCTAGTGTCCTCGACGTAAGTGTGGAAAAGAGACAGAAAAGATACTGACAGAAAAGGATTCGAAAATTACATATAAATAATGTATTAAACTATAAAATATAAGTTCCGAAAGGAAGGGTGGTGGTCGGAAAGGACAAATGTTTGCAAGTAGTACAATAGACTTAACGAAATACGGAAGAAGAAAGTATCGTCACGTGACGAACAATCAAAAGACAAGTGTGCAAACCTACAATGCAAACAATACAAATTAGACAAGAGGGAAAGAAACGTATTTAATACAATATTCAACGCAAAAAAAAGAACTTAATATTTTTCAGCATTTACAAGAAAGAAAGCAAGAATTGCGCTAGAAAGAATATATAGTACTTTACAGGAAAAAATTACGATGCGATCGTCGCAGTGACCTCCTGGCGTGATGTTTGGAGTTTCCTTTGTGTGTGATTTACAAAGAATAATCATACCTGATTTTCTAGCCTACGTCTATGAATTTTGTGATCAATGTTTCCAGTGTGTCTGAAAAAATATTGTCTAACCTGACTTTTCTAACATACTTAATTGGAAAGCTGAGATGGACGGGTTTCGAATCAGGCTACACTCGGCTGATGCTTTATTCACTAGACCACGATTGCAATTGCTACTCAAGGCTTTTCGAGTAATGTTTATAGCTTCAACAGTCTGTTAAGCAAGTGCACTGCATACCCAAATGGGGAAGTTACTGCGGCGATACACTCGTGAAAAGTATACTAGGTAGAGGGAAAGGAATAACCTTGTTAATAAAGATAAAAAGAAGAAGAATATTTATTTCATCATAAAGACAAGGACAGAGCAAGTAAGGTCTATATCAAGGTATATCAAGGCGCTAAAGAAGCATGGATGTATACCATGAGACGTATCCTAAGGGAGGTACTCATTCATATTTTCGAGGGGACTTTGTAGCCAGAGATGTGAAGGGCAGCATCACGAAATCAAAGGCGGCACTGATAGCGAATTCTCAGGAGACAAACGTGGAAGATGGGAAACACCGCGGCGTCCGAAGGAAAGTGCACGAGTGAGTTCAAATTATGTACATCCTGAGGAAAGTAGTGACCATTTTCTAACACGTGAGGCGATGGCTCTCAGTTGTAGAGAGCGCCCAGCGAGCCCTAACCGGGGTCGACATCATGACAGAGGCCGTGAACATTGGGATCGGCAAGAGCATATCAGAAGAAGAAGAGGACCACATGGTCGTCACAGAGTTATGAAATTTGATAAATACCATGCAGATTAGTACGATGATTCCGAGAGTGGCCCATCATCTCCTCTTCTGGACCCTAATTCCAATCCAAATAGACTTCCAGGATTATGAATGCACCTGAACTTTACAAGCAAAACTGTTATACATTATCCACATAGCCCCAATGTTCCACGGCGAAGAAAAAAAAAAGCAGTAAAAAGTAAACTAAGAAATGTTACCAATCTATTATGGTGCACCAATTTCAAGATCATCAAGTTCAAGATGTCTAAACATGGAGCAAAGCTATAAACTATTCCACTAGTTTGCAGTTATTAAGACCAAGACCAAGATTCCGAGAGTGGATTTTCTGGGAGTGGAAGCTCGAGTTCAACATCTTCAGCATGGAGTCGACGTATACAGGACGGGCAAAGACGTGAAGCTAGATCTCCATGTGAAGAAGACCATTATAATAGGGATGTAAGGAGAAGAAGCGGATAGTGGAAGACGTCGGCGATCACATTCCTTTGAGAGAGAAAATAGGTTCACACGGATGAGGTTGACATACATTAGATCTTTCTCAACATATTCAGGAGACCGTAAAGAGGTGTCAGAACGATCGTTTATTTTACATTTCGAAAGAGAAGTATGTATGGTTGGGGTTCCAAAGTCACAGTGGCTCAATGTTATGCCCTTCATATTGAAAAGTGTAGCCCACGCTTGGTCTATCTCTAACATGCACAATTTTAGGGATTATGAGGCATTCCGTGACGTCTATTTAAGACACTATCATTCTGATAGCACCACTTGTGCCCAACTATCCAGATTGAGGCCAACACCATTTAATCCTCGTACTCATATCAGTGTAAAGAGTTTTACCATTGAGAGGTATAGTGCACTCAAAGATTTGGATCCCCAGGTATCGGAGGTTCAAATATGTAATAATTTATTTTTTTGTTACCGGCTACGTACCAAAAGCACTTAGCATCGTCACGAATGTACAGTTTAACGGAGATTTTGGATACAATAAGACGTCTAGAGGTTACTTTTAAGATACAAGATACCAGGTCGGGTAATTACAACAATTCATATAATCGTCAGCGCCCTAATGAAATTTCGTCTACGACTCAGCGGGTGAATGAGGTGCGCGTGGAGAGCCTCGAACCCACTCGAGTAGATGTGTCAACAAGCCAGCACCAAGAGAAGGTGGCAGTAAATATGGAGCAAGTGTCTCCCCAGCAAAGTGCGGAATCACCGAATGGAAAAGGACGAGGTCCGAGAAATAGGGGGAGACATCGAGGTAGAGGACGAGGATCTGGCCGAGGAGGAAATACTCAAGGTGGTATGAACAACTACTATCCACGAGGTACCTGGGACGCTGAGGAAATCCATGAAGAAAGAAAAGGTAGAGAAGCTTCGAATTACTAGTCAGGAAATGGCAACTTACCATTTCTTGTAGATGTACTGGACAGGACAAAAAAAAATTCTAACCGTCCTTGAAGGTCGGAGAGACGGGTGAGATCATGATGAAGTGTGACCCGCAGCAAAACAAAGAACAATATACATATGTAAATAAACGTAGTGTGTTCAAAATTAATCAGATGTATATTAATAATGAAGAATGGATGGAAAGATTGAATGAAAGTGAGGATGACTGTGAGGCATGTCAAGATGAAAAGGATGCAGTTGTGAAGTCTAGTCGTATTCGGGTACAAGTATTGGACGAAGTAGTTGCTTGTTTGCTCGATAGTGGCGCGGACGTTTCCTTGTGTTCTGACACGTTGTGGAGAAACGTGAGAAAAATAATAACGCGCCTATAGTTGAAGGCTAGAAAGGATGTTAAGTTTCTTGACTTTTCAAGAAACCAAAAGGTGTGAGTCCTGGGTGAGGTTACCTTGCCACTGATTATTGATCAAGTACAGTTGTAGTACAAAGTTTTAGTCATCAAAGGACTCAACTAAGCCCTTTTGCTGGGCAAAGATTTCACTACCAAGTGCGAGGTAATCATGGATTTTCGCTCAGGAAAGGTGTCCTTGAGTATTAATGGAGCCAAGATGACGGTCCCTATGTGTTCACCTGAAGATAATAGTGAGATCAGAAGCACACCTGAGAGTCGGACGAAGACATTGATAGAGTACATTAGTGAGGAGGTGCGAAGAGCTTCCTATCTTGAAATGCCTGAAGGAAGTATGGTATGTAATAAGGAAGATCAATGTGAATGTGATGACAAAAGGACCCCTTCTTCCAACGTGCAGCGCCGCGTAGCATGAGTGAAAAACAACGATCAGAGTTTGTTGATATGCTACAGCGATGGGACCACATACTCACCGAAAGCGCCCAGGAGCACAAAGAAAGATATTAGGCGAGGCCTGAGTAGTGAGGAAGAAGAAGTAAAGATAACCGTAGCACAAGTCCAGGTAGTCCGTTGCATTGACGAAGTCGTTCGCTTTTAGTATTACGAAAGATACCGTGGTGTCCATGAAGATCGACGAGTTTGCGAGAAAAAGACCAATGAGGGAGGTTTGTGAAACAATGCGCTTCAGAAGCTGATATTAGACAAACTGTGGATATGACGGATGCTTCAGAGGAGGAAAAAGATTGTCTGTGGGGGGTACTGATGAAGCATAGAGAACATTTCACGAATTACAAAGGAAGAGTTAGAAATCTTATATATCATTAAAGTCGATACGTAAGAGGCTATCTTCAAGAAACAGTATCCCATCCCCTTTTGTTACAGAGAGAAGGTCAGGAAACAAATTGAAACCTGGGTGCAATTAGAAATAGTGAAACCGAACGAGCCCCGTCATCATCACCCACTTGTGACCGTTAAAAACAAAGAGCAGGGAGACATACATGTACGCCTGGACCTAATTGCTTTAAATAAGAGGACGAGTCTTCTAAACCTAATAGTGGAACGTATTGAAGACCTCTTTGCTAAGTTTACTGGACTCTCGAAGAACTCGTCGCATAACTTGGTATCGTCTTATTTTCAGGTGGAGCTGGATCCCAATAGCCGTGACCTCGTATCTTTCTCTTTCGAAGGACAAAGGTACTCATTTCAAGTACTTCCCTATGGTTATCGTAATGGAGCTGCGGTGTTGATGTCCGCCCTGCAACGCGTGTTGGCTTCGGATTTATTGGAAAGAATTGTGGTATACGCAGACTATATTTTTATCCCGGGACGGGATCTGGACGACCATGTAAGCTCGTTGGATCAAGTCTTGGACCGCCTAGGTAGAGCGGGTATGACGGTTAATCTCAGGAAGTGTCATTTTCTTACATCAACAGTACGGTTCTTAGAGTTTATCGAATAGCCATCCGGGATACAAAAGGACCCGAATTATATTAAGACGATCCAGAAATTGGTTCCTCCTAGCAGTTTAAAGAGATTGCAAAGGAGACTTTGCTTATTCAACTGGTGTGCCAGAGTCATCAATGACTTTGCCAAGGTGGTGCAGCCGTTGTATCAGTTGGTTAAACAAGGGAAGAAGTAGAACGCCGAACCACGAATGTTGGAAAAAATTGAAA
The DNA here is from genome assembly GCA_022664845.1 of Lepisma saccharinum. Classification (NCBI taxonomy): domain Eukaryota; kingdom Metazoa; phylum Arthropoda; class Insecta; order Zygentoma; family Lepismatidae; genus Lepisma; species Lepisma saccharinum. The sequence goes on from JAGDQP010011561.1 coordinate 51,723, forward strand.
GAGGAGATATGTAAGAATATCAGGTTAGTGCACCCTGACCTGACTAAAGATTTTTTGTTGGGATTGAAGCATCTACCTTAAGTACGGCCGCTATTTTGTATCAAATGTCAGGAACGGAGCGAGTAATAATCGGCTTTGCCAGTAAAGTACTTAAGCCCTGCGAAGCTCGGTATTCAATCACGGAAACTGAATTTCTTTCATTGATACACGCTGTGAGGAAGTGACAGAACTTATTAGTAGGACGTAAGGTATGGGTGGAAACAGAGCACTTTAGAAACATCAAATTTTGGAATAAACGAATATATTGGTGGAATTTAGAACTCCAAGAGATTGACATGGAAGTGCAATACATCCCAGGAGCTTCTAATATTGCCGCAGATGCTATATCTGTCTGACGAAAGAAGTACCTTTTTGGTTCATCATTTCCAACTAGTTCCAGAAATCCTGGCAATGTTGACGGTAGACGACTTGTGTAAGTTTCACCGGGAAGATCCAGCTTTGAAAAAGTATTTCGAAAAGCTAGAAAAACCGGGTAACGACGATACAAGGCCAATTGACATGGGGAGGAAGAACATCAGAACGTTTTACAAAACTGACAAAGGTGTGTTATTCAAGAAGGACTTTCATTCCCATAATAAGTGGAAGATTTTGGTCCCAGGGATAAAAAACCTCGTTTTTTGATGTTTCCACGAGGGTCGAGGACATTTTGGTTACGCCAAAACCGTTTCTCTTGCTTCAGAAAACTTCTTTTGGGAGAACATGGGAACTTATATCCGCCGGTACGTGTCCGATTGTGTAGTGTGCGCCAGAAAAAAAACGGATACGCATCCTCCTAGGAGAATACTTAAGACTATTACCACATCTCGTCCCAGGGAGATATTGTCAGTGGACCTGGTGGGCCAGCTACCAATTACTACATAGATACAGATGCTTATCAGAATAA
>JAGDQP010011562.1:0-21522 GCA_022664845.1 Lepisma saccharinum
GTCGTAGAGATACTTTGTCGCCGATGAACCAAATGAGAAGAGAGACAGTTTGTCGTGTTTGACCCCCGTCAAAGTGTCCCTCTTCAGGAATGCGATACAGTTTGTCGTAGAGATACTTTGTCGCAGATGAACCAAATGAGAAGAGAGACAGTTTGTCGTAGAGACACTTTGTCGTTGGAACACTTTGTCGGCTACGAACCAAATGAAGAGAGACACTTTGTCGGAGAGACACTTTGTCGGAGAGACACTTTGTCGGAGAGACACTTTGTCGCGGTCCCCTACCAAACCATCTCTGTGGACCTATACTCGTAGCAGTTGGATCGTCTGCAACAGATGCTACAGCAGAATAGAAAGCATAAGCGAATCACTAGGATCAGGTCGCATTTGACACTGATGGCCAGGAACACCATAAAGTGATCTGGCTGTGAGACACTGTGCCATCCACCGTACTTCCTAGAGCTTACGCCAACAAATTATTACAACCTCTTCAATTTCCTGAACATCTGTGGGAAATCCATCGCCAATGGATATTTATCAGATAGAATTCACAGCCTTCTTTGCGTCCCAGACGTCTAGATTTGCCGCTAGGGAATTGCGCAGTTGCAGGGACGTTGGTAAGAGCTGCTAGAAGTCTAACAGTAAGTGACAGTTTATGTACTCTTTTCTGTTTGTATCAAGATTGACAAGATTTTTTGTTGCATTGCAGTATAATCTTAAGTAGTGCAAACCCGATTTCTCGTAGTACACCCAATAGATTTATAAATGGAATTTTTCACCCTTGATCACCAGATTGAAAATTGTCCGGTACATCAAGTCAAATTTGAAGTCAAAGTCAGTCTCTCTCCAACAGTTTTCGATAAGACTTTAGCATGCTTTGCAGATGAACGGTAGATAGAAGAAAAAAGAAAATTCAATTTAAATTGTTCTGAACTCAGATGAGAAAAAAAGTCAGTTCATTCGGGTGATTTTGTAACTGGTTACTGAAGGCTTTCAAGATAATTATGAATTGCGTACATAAAAATACCATAATTACTTAGATATGTTAATATAAATATAAAGTAATATTTTACGATTCTTAAAAACAATACTCCCTCCAAGTAATGAGTTAAAGAACATCAGAAGCATAGTTTCAGACACTGGAATTTGTTACTCGTCTCTCATCTCAAAGAGTATATTTAATCCCCGTTCCGCTGTTCTTTCTCTCCTCTCCCAGCTATACCTCAAGCATCGGTCGGATAAAACTCACTTTGAAGCATCGCACGCACCCACACACACAAACACAGCAAAATACTCTTTGAATACCTAGAACGCATACCTTAAGAGGTTTAGTCTATACGATGAAATACACAAGGAAGAGGGTTCTTTAGAAGACCAAGAACCACTTCATCTTGTCTTTTACTTTGTCTCTCTCGTTGTGTGGCTTACTTAGAAACTTGAGCACCGGTAAACACACACCTTCTTCTTAACTTCTTAATACCCTATAATTCCGCGAGGTCTTCTTATCCCAGTGGCAAGAAAACTTGAACCAAAGCATCGCTTTGGTCTCTTTGGTATTTAAGTAATTACAAAAAACTCAAGAATATGAAAGCTGAAGAAGGTATTCATAGAACTAAAATGACGTCTAAGCCTCTTAAAGTAGGATCTTTCCAGAATTCTTAAATGGAGTCCAAGAGAAGGATTGTTTTGTTAGGATTGTTTAGTTATGAATTGGCATTGAAGAACTATGAAGTTAGACTAGTAAACAAAATTAATTAGGAATTGTTTTGTTAATGAACTGGCTTATTTGTGGGTATTCAAACAAAGGATATCCACGTCTTTGTGAGGAGACGCTTTTGTTTTTGTTTTTTTGTTTTCTTTTTAGAAAAAGGCAAACAGTTCTTTTTCAAGACAAAATTTTGAACATAGTTTCAGATACTTTAGAAACATTGGGATCATAAATTGACAGCCCTGCATTTCTTCTTGAAAAGGAAATTCTTTGGCGTTTATCACGTTTAGAGCGTGATAGAACGTAATATGAGAATGTAACACAATTTCTAGACTTCTACTCAATATGACTGTGCTTACAGTGGTTTCAGTAAAAGATGTGTTCCAAATTAGTTTACTCAAAAACATGGTTTTATCTTTCAAATCTCCACGTTAGAAAACTATTTTTGCCTAACTGTAGCTTCAAATTCTGTTATGTGTTTGTCGGGTACCCGATGATTTGCATGAGTTTGTTTTTCACTAAAAGAACCTGTCTGTATTTCATTAATTTCTCCCTCTGTTACAATATTTGCATTAAGTTTTCCTGCCCAAACCTCATCTTATCTAGCCAATCTTTCTTTTTAGGTGTTCCTTCAATTAGGGTGTTATAGTTTCTACATTTACGTCTCCTTCCTGTCTTTCTCTTGTATTATTGATATAAGCTAACCAAAACGTTAATGTCGTTTTTGACGTCGATCACTGATACGGATATACTCGGTACTCGGAAAGCGATTACGGTAGGAGTGGGAACATTAACTGTGACCAAGACAAGTGCTTCACGCACTTACATCAGTCATAATTCAAGTAATGGCGATGGGAAATGGAGGTGTCGAAACAGCACGTTGGGCTTGTCTACTTTATGATTTTAAGCTGTGTTTTTCCGCAGCCGAATTAAGTCCCCCAATGTGTCAATCTTTTTGGAAGAATGCTATGATTGAACGCATTGGTTCCAGAAATTCAGGTCGGGAGATGTGTTCCTGGGTGATGAACTCCGCAGTAGGTGCTTAAAGAACCCGGACAGACCCCAACACCCTCCCTAGACTTGAACCACAACCCTTTTACGAGAATTACATAACACCCCTCACAAGTGGGAGTGTTCTTTCTCATCATTTAATCCTGAGAAATTCATGGAATTTCGATTTGCAAAGATGGCAGTTATGGCAATATAAATTCAAATGGTAGGAACACATTTTCATTTATTCTGAAGAAGTAACTTCTTCGTATTGCGTTTCTATTCTTGCCTCTTCACAAAAATCAATGACCTGCCAAAGAAATTAGGAAGAGGACAATAAACATCCTCGAAGGCAAACACGCATTTGTGACTGCTTCCTGCTGTGTTAGGGTACAGGAATGCTAGACTCACTTCAGAGGCACATCAAGATTCACTCTTAATCTATTAAAGTTGGTTTGTCGTCTGTTTTGTGCCACAATACAAAAGATGGAACTCCTCGCAATGAAGAGGACGATTACTGAAATCAAGGATGTAAGTGTAGGCAGATGTGCTCCTACATGTGCATCTATTTTGCTAATTAAGCGTGATCATTGTTTCATCACTAAGAAAATGCAAATAAACGGTAACAATGTTCACATCTTTCCAAACCATAATTGTCTGTGCACCGTAAATTCTAAGTTCTAGGAGCAGTGGGAGGATAGCCAAAATGTCGTGGTCTGAGATTTAATAAGAGTCTGAAATAGTGAAATTCTCTTAAGTCAACAGTAACGGTTTATACAGTCAATCTAATTATTCTACATAAATTGTACAAACATGTTGCCTGTATGTGTGTTGAAATCCTCACTTTCATCGTTTTCATTTCGAATTTACCGGCTGTAATCAATGAATAATTTATTAGTAATCCAATACCGTAAAGCTACTAAAGAACATACAAATATTCTATGTTTACAAACATTAGTAGTAAAATTTGTTTCAATACACATCCAATCAGGGTACGTTCACATTTTTTTCAATACACATTCAATAGATTTCATTCGAGAAAAGGTTTTCAGAAGGTTTTTATCACATATGCTTGAATCGGTTCTTATTTCTGTTGAATGAACTTCGGGGTTCATGAGGACTCTGGTGTACTTCTGATTTTGCTTTCAATAAAACATTAAACAAATTAAAAAAGGACAAAGTTTAAAGAAAACCTGATCGAACTCCTGTTGACAATTAATTGCCGTATGTTAGGACAATAATAATAAAAAAAACATTAATTAGGACCGTGGTGAGAAAGGAAGAGAGAATGGACGATAATTAAACAAAAGTAGCAAATACAAACAGTAATAAGAATTTCTCATTTGTTAACATTTAAATGTTCTTTTAGTCTCTGTGTGAGTTCTCAACTCGCGCCCAAATTTGATGCTGCGGCCTTCCAGTACACTAAAAGAGAACACGAAGAATTTATATCGGGACGGGCTAAGTCATGGTGCTGTTACCGCCCATAAAATTCATTTCATTTTATATTTTATCTTTTACGAATAATTTATCTATGTCAACGATAACGTGCATTTAGCTAACAAAAATCAATATAAAACCGAATATCAAGCGACATATAAGTAACACTGCGATCAACAATAAAATTGACAACACCAGAGATACATAAAACCTAAAAAAAAAAATTAACATGATTATTTTCAATTTTCTTTTAGGTACCTGCATAGAACCAACACTTCGATGTTCCAACACTGGCATAGGACCAATAGTACATTAGGCCGAAACCCGTTTCTATCCTGCAGTTGGGTCGTACGACGGCTCGCGCCAGTTTGGAGTCTGTTTGTCCTACGAAGTTTTGGTCTAACACCACATCCCTCGTTCCTCAGCAAATGTATATATTGTTCATTCCATAACAAATCACCCAATTTTAGGAAAAAATGTTTCATTACTACTGTAGATTTTTTTCGTACGTGTATTCTAACATCCCTGAGAATATGAGAACCACTTTTGAAATAAATCCGGGCTTGTTCCCCCGTTGTGGTAATATTTCCAACGTGGCAGGTAACGTTTTCTGCTCCCGCAGCTATATACGGAAACCTGAATATCTTTTAAAAAAAAAGGAAGATTTGAGAGCTGATTCAAAAACTTTCCCGTACGTTGTATTAAGTAAAATAGTGACGCAACCAGTGTTGGATTTATTGTGTAATGACCCATATGTCATCAATTAACCTGAAAAGGACTTTACTCGTCAAAAGTTGATTTTTTGTATTTCTTATTGAACATTCCTAAACGAAATAAACGCAAACTGATATTTAGAAACGCGTTTGTTAACATTTTAGGAAGAACTGAATTTGTGAAGGTGGATGTCCTTTAAATTCGGGTACAATCTGTTTAGAAGGACATTTCATACGGCCTCAATAAAGATGGTCAGTTCAGGGATCGATACGAGAACATTGTAATAAAAGGAATGCATGGTACAGCGGCAAATTGGTTTCGTGAACTGTAATGTAATTCCGATATATACTAAGAGAGTTTAAGAAATCTAGAGCTTACTAAATTTTAAAATATATTATTCTGCCCTGTAAAATCACAGTTGAGGTACATAATCTTTATATAGTAATTGAAATTTAATAGAATATATCTGTCCATACATTACGTTAAATATTGCAAAACCTAAAAAGAAGTATAAAGCGGCAAGTAGGGAAACCTAAAATTATTTAAAGAGATTGGTTCTGTTGGCAATCCATTCTAATCAATCTAAATGTTCCGAGGCGTGAAGATCTTGTTCAGTTGTCTTGAAGATATAAATGTAACGTATAGTCTAAAATCAGTTACCTACCTAATGATAAAGAAATATGTTGATTTTCTTTACGAGTAATTAAAAAATAAGGTTTACTATTTATATAAAGTTAACCAAGCTGCAATTGTGTAGCCATGCACAAATCTCACTCTAAAAGTATTTGATTTATAGGCACACACACACACACACATAAACACACACGCATACACCCCCTATAACCTTAGACACCCAGATGATAAGGCCCTGAAGGCGGATATACAGGTAGAGCAGGACAGGAGTCAAGCCGAACGTTTCCGGATTTCTTATGAAACAGTCAGATTTCACCTGTATCGCATAAGGAAGACGTAAAAATTAAGCAAGTGTGTGTTGCATTCTGTCGGAACTGTCGGAAGACAACAAAATAAACTTGTGACAGCATTTATGTCGTTGCATTCTCAGCATCACAACACACCCATATTTGATCGAGTGTTCCCCAGTGACGAAAAGTGGGTCATGTATGGGACTCACAAGCATGGCAGACATTGGATTCCACCGCCGGCCCCTGTGCCAGAAGACCACATATATATTCACTCAAGACCATAGTGTGTACTACTCGCCAAGTGGCGAACTACAAACTGCTACCACCGGGACAAACTATCACTTCAGACCTGTACCCTCAGCAGTTGGAACGTGTGCTACATGCGCACAGCAGAAGGATCCAGCATTGTTTAATCGCAAAGGTGTATTGTTCATTGCCGACAATGACAGGTCTCATGTGGCGCAGATGGACAGAGATGCCATACGGCGACTTGGCTGCAACACACTGTGCCATTCACCGTTCTCCCCGGATCTTGCGCCAACCGATTATCACCTCTTTCATTTCGGACAACAACATTCTTGAGAAGTTCTCGCCAATGATTCAGACTTGCGGGAAGCACTCTCGGTCTTTTTTGCGTCCAAGAGCCCCAGTTTCACCGCCAGAGTATTGTCCAGCTGCAGAAACGTTGGTAAAAATTTGCTGGATACCGATTGGGACTACGTTGAGGATTAATGGTAAGTGACATTTTCTGCATATCTTTGTTTTTCTGACTATCAACAACGACAAAAACATTTTTTGTTATCTTGTATTTATCTTTACTTCGAATGTTAGTATTTATATTTCTGCACAAATTGTTGCCGTATGGATTTCTATAAATAATTCCCCTTTGATTTCTTCTTCTGTCTATCAATAATATTATTCACTTTCTTTGCAATATATCTACGTTTCTGTGTGGTCCTTTGTTGCAGGAATACGGATCTTTTCTTGGAATCGACGTCCAGAATTCAGCTATAGCTATTTAGTATTCATGTTTGACTTCTTCCGTTTCAATGTTTTCTTTCCCTGTTTCATTGCCTAACATTTTGTTTCCTGTCGTTTTGTTGCTTTTCCCTTACACTTCCTTGTTTTCTGAGATTGGTTGTTATATTGGCTTTATGGATTTGTGCTTCTTTTCTTTCTTTAGGTATTAGTTTCACAATAGTTCCACCTATTTGCTGGATCTTACTTTCTAGTACGACATTATCTTAATCGATAGTCTTTTATCGGCAATCCTTTGACATCTTATATAGCGTTGATATATTAATCTTTAATGTCCTTGCAGTTCCTGCCTATAACGCATCTTCTTTGTTTCAAGTCTCGTTGTTTCGCCTATTACGTGAGGATCAGTTCCACGTTCCTCTCTGTTGCCTATATCATGCGTCTTCATTTCATTCATCACAATTTCTGTGACTGCATAGTTTGTGACAAAAATTCCTTGCGTACCAGAATTGTGCTGGTATGTCCTACGCTTCTAGAACTGTGTGTGATTTTCGCTCGAATACCAGAGTTGTATCTGGATTTCCTCCAGTACCATAGTCATGTAAGATTTCACTAACGAACACAATAAAATCAATAACATCGGCTGAAGTCATCAGTACATTTACAAGTTAAACTCGACAGAGTAAAACCTTGAGTGCATAGACTAGCAAATGGAAACAAATCCTAGTAAATGAGCAGTCATTAAATCTATACTGAAGGGAAATACCGGGTACTCCCTTATTTTAGAATAATTTATACAATCAAGAGGGTTAAAAGCATCGAGACAAAATTACTATATTAATGGTGATAAGCAAAAAGTTCATCGGAACCAATTGTCATCACCTACGTTGATTCTCTTAATAGGATAGTAAATGAATAGAACAAACGATGCGGTTCCTTTTACACACTAACCAATATAAACTAGCTGATTTCATTAATTTTCTTTAGGTTGTGAGATTGTCAGTGTTAAATGAAAGTTTAAAGTGGGCCCATTTCGGCTACTGGCAAAGACTGAGTAAGTTAAACACATTGACTGAAAAGTCATTGCTAATTTTGTGAATTCCTTTCTAATTTCTTTCTTCTGAAGTATGAGTGCATATTTTAAACTTGTGAGTGGCTAACCTTGACAATAATACATGCACTCTGTCGTTGTAGAATATTTACAACTAACAGGTACTTGATGATAAATCTTTCAAATACACCACTGGTTATACTTCATATTGATATATTTATTTACCAAATAGAACATGTCGCCGCAAAAGCTATGAAAACACTCCTACACTTTGTAGTAATGTGAGAGATGTCATGTAAATAGTATTCGCCAAGATCTCTATTCGAAGCTATCATTCTGGAATCTCCCTGAGGGGAGTGAGGAAATTCCTAAAAGATCTCAGTTACGGCGACCTTCCACACGTGCGCACAACTGGAATTCCACTTCACCTTACCCCTTGTTTATCTCAAATCAACGACCGTAACAACTGGACCACATGGGACTCAGGAAACCTCTGTGGCGGAAACGAAAGGTTTGATCCCTTTTCATCCAGAAAACCTGACAAAGATATTCCACGAATTTTCTGATTCCAGGGCCAAAGTATGTAAATGTAAATAACGCTGTTACAAGAACAACTTTCACAAGAACTAAATTAACTGAATATAAGTGTATTTGTCATACTGAGTTCAAGTATGCTGTCAGATTTTCTCCATGATTTTTTTTTCTTTTTGCACACGTTTAAAGTTATATGGAATTAGTATCTACTATATGATAAATATACACCTTATTTTGACGATACCTAAAATGTTGTATATAATTGTGGACTATATGCTGTCTTTGGGATGTCTTTCTTTAGGGTCCATCAGTAGTCGGCCAGCGTACTCCATTTGCTTTGGTACCAGTGGCGAACCCACAGAGGGAACGCGAGTGATGCACGCCCTTCCTAAAGGAAACTATTTATCTTTTATAGCATTATTTCAACCATTATCTCAGAAAAAGCTTCGACCTGTTTCCGGACAAATCAAATTCATCCAGAAATATGAATTTTCAGGGATACCGGTGTCATATTCCTTGATAAAACTTAGCAATATGGGAGGAAATGTGATATTTAAAATGTATTTAGAAAGGAAAATATAGAAAATGTTCTGGTATATTCCACCTGTAACGCTGGATTTATATTCCAAGATCCGAGGATGGCACTGTTATTACACGGTTGCAATACCTGATGGCACGAACGCCCCTTCACTCTATGATTGAACAAACACAAAGAGTGTGTTCGTAGTAGATATCGAATTTGGATTAATTGTGATGGTAGATAGAACCTTAATTTGAACAGCGTTAGACAAAATAAAGAAGTTACCACTGTACCTATTGAAAGATGTAACAACTATTGTTAGATACCAAATCCTTCGTGAAACAATTCAATGTAATAATTCTGTTAGATGCTAACAAAAATATATAAACAATTCTGAGTAGTATGATTATATTACAGTTACCAATCTTTATTTCTATCAAACAATTACAGGACAGAAAGTAAAGTCCTTCGATGCATAGTATTGGAATTAATAACAAAAGATAAAAAAACAGTTGATTATCGTACAGGCGTTATCTGAGTTTCTATTATTTGCACAGCTCAATTCTTTCAGAAGAAATCTCGAATGATATGTTTTTACACAAAAGATGAGGTATTATTGCATACAACAAATTATACTAATTATTCCTCAAAAGGTAATCAAGTCAACTGTTTCTTTACGTAAAATACAGATATATAAACGAATAAGCTGATAAGTTAATACTGTAACTGATAATTCTCTTTTTCTCAATTCTAACTGGTTGAAGAAGAATTAAAATGAAGCCTAATCTTAACACGACTCCGTATATCATAAGTTACCTTTACATCTAGGAATCTTTTTACATATCGAATGGATGATATCAAAGTAAAAATAATAATTGAACTGAACGAGGATTAGTGTCAGAGAAGCAGACTTTCATTCACGAAGTTCTCTTCCATACATACGTTCGTATATTTGAACGATATACAGAATGATTCAGAAATAGCAGACTCGATTATACACAATTTATTATAACGTTAATCGCAATGTAAAATACACAAATGATTTGAAGTCAAAGAAAAATATTATTCATTTACCAGATAAGATATTATCCAATACCTAATACTCAATAAGGATGACTCCTATGAGTCGATTCCGTTTACTTAAAATAAATATATCTTACATGAGCTCTCGAAACATTGAAGTTTATGAGCCTCGAATGTAAGAAGGGAAGACTCTCGAAATATATTTTTCAATGTTGTATCCAATCAAAATATTTCAATATTGATATTCGGTCACAATCCGATGTAGAATAATGTATTATTGCTTATCAATCGCCGCTGACTGAAATTTAGGACAGTCAACTTATTGATAAGAAGTAATGTGTCACGATAACCACTATGTCTTGCAGTACGGACAATACGTTTTTTCAATGTTCGTAAGTTTCTGATTGCAATCCAAGCAGCACAGGTATTATTATTTAAAACTCGCATTCAGTAATGTCCCTTTAATAAAACAATAATTTTTCTTTTCCCAATGTTACACTTCAATCAAGGCAGTATAAACGTGTAGAATTAATATCGGAACAAGATATTAACTTTCTCAAATACAATTAACCGCAATCTAGGCAGCCGGCGTATGTAATTATTATCAGAATACGATATTTCTACTTTCAAATATAACTGGCTGTAATCTAGGCAATCAGTGTCTGTAATTATTGTCGGAGTATGATATTTCTTCCTGTCAAAGACAAACAATTTCAATGATATGTAGCTTATAATCTAAATAAATACTCTGGATTGCAACCTTGATGCTTCCGCAAGTCTTTCTACCAAAATACAATATACAAACAGAGTTAGATTTTCTCTCAGAATACGACTGCATTAATTTATTAAGCAGTTCTTACATACATCTTTAATTTTCATACGCATGCATAATACCGCAACAATCGATGTGTACGTTATCGGCCGTATTTTAATTACTGCACAGGTTTCAGTTACTGCACCGAGTCATAATTCGCATACGACAACTGGCGACATCTACAAGTAATAACGTGGTTCCTACTTATTGTTAAATCTCTTTGGAGTATAACTTCCGGTGACAACACAAGTGGGGGAGGTTTGTCAAAAATGCTGAAATTTTCACAACTTTGCAGACTTTTCTCTGAACGTATTCCACTTCATATACAGGAAATAACTATAGCCTCTCGTTCCCTTTTCTTTATAGATTCTTTACACATATATAGCTTTCCAAGAAATCCTCTATAGAATTCGGAAATAAAATACACCAGTAATGTTTGCTTGTTTACTATAGCGTATCGTATATGAGCAAGTGAAATGCACTTACTTTATTGCATGAAAATGATATTTGTGTGCATATCTCGGTTTTATTAACACTCGTTACGCAATATTTGAGCTTCAAGCAGATGATATAGTTCACACTCTATCGGATATCGTATGTGAAATTTCCGTGACAAATTCTTCATCAAATTCCTTCCGTACCTCTTGCATGGAAGACATCATAGAATGGACGGCACTCAAAAAACTTATAATTGTATGTACTTAGAGACTTGCAGAGCTGGTAATTTATATATCATCCTGCTTCTAAGGTAATAAAGAACAAAATCCTTAAGAAGCGATATTCCACTGATAGCATTTGAGATGTATAGAATGGTTGAAACTGACCAATATATCAGCCACATCTGAGGACATGACGTAGTTGAGTCTCTGGTGCGCACATCAGCACAGGGAGTGCTTCAAACAGGTTTACTGATTCGGAAGTGGACTTAAGGCGATATCGGTGACCGTCACACACCTGCACCTCCTCCTCACGAAGATCCTGGATCCACCCCTGCTTGGTACCTCTTTCCATGGTAGAAATATGCTGATGAAAATAGGCGACATGTTTGTCAATGGTAACCCCATGATCGGGACAGAAGTCTATGTGGGAGTTTCAGGAATAGTGTTTTAGAGACATGCTGCATCCCATAGCTTCGTATGAATTCATAAGATCACGCACTATTTCGCGACAGTTACGTATGTTTTATGCTTTAAAAGAAAACCACAACAGATACTTTTGAATGGTTTTCACACAGGTTTTCCCAGGGTATTTAACATTTTCTCAAGATTTTCATAATCCAATATTAGTGATTTGGCCCTTTAAAAATTACTTTTTTTCAGTTTTGCATCACTAACTTTCGAGAGCTAGATTTCACATACATCAATGCAGTAGAAATTTTATCAATTGCTTTACGAAAGCTTACATAAGTTCCAGTTTGATATACAGGAAAGGTTAAATACTCTTTTTTCAGGATTCTCTAACGGGGGTAATTGACACATTATTATGTTCAGGTGTAAGAAATATACGTACAGGCTATCGGGCCAATGTCGGCTTGATGTAAGTGGCCATTACTGGCCCAGTATTGGGCCGATATTCTGTGCTGCTTGAACTGTTTCCTAATGAGCGTAGTGAGAATTCTTATGCATGCTGTCCCACTCATACATGTGACAGTAGAATTTAGTAAACCCAAGTTGAAAACCCAGCAATAAAGCTGTGACCTTCAAATCCCAAAGATATTCCAGCTATATTTCATATATTTGATTTTTTCTAACATCAATTAGGAAGTCTCATGTATACCGAAAGTAATGCCTGTTCATCATTATATCGGGATGGTTTGATTAAAATTTAATTCCTTTTTGGCAGCGTATAGGGTGACTATTCCTGCATACTTTTAACTATTTTCATTATTGCAGATTTTGGTATCCTGTCTCCCCTCGACGGAAAAAAATCGGAAGAATAGGCTTTGTCAGGAACTCGAAGATAACTGTTTGTTTATGTTTCACATCCATGGTTCAGCACAACCAGCAATAACAAATAATTAATGAAAACATGCACGAACAGTCATTTGATACACTGCTAAATAGCACTTAACCTTGGATTAATACTTTCCGATCATCAACAAACATTACTTTCAGTACACTCCTCGTATATTATACAAAAAGGTGGCTGTCACAAAAACTATGTCTGATGGAAAGATTCTAATTACATATTCGAATTCAGCATAACAAACTACATTAGAATCAGTATTCAGATTTCTTGTTTAAAAAATCGTGTTTACCAGTGTAATTAAATGAACAAATTGCTTATTTCTAACTTTCGAAAGGAAATTCCTTGCATGAAAAAAAAACCTCTCGGAACAATTCCAGTTAAAGTTAAAGTTATACGCATCTAACTAACGACAATGATACGACCTTTAAAATTTCAGGGTAAAAACCTTTTCTCATACACTTTCTCTTAATACTCTTGAGGATCTTTATGTAAAACCAATTACGTAAATTGTATTGTATTTACATAAAAGGTAAGAAATCTTTACTGTATACAATAAGAGGATGAAAAGTAGCAGAATTGAATCCAAGATAAAGCTTCCTGTGGTTTTAAACCACAATCTGAAGATGCTTCGAAACTCACAAAAGGTTAAGACAAGAAAACGACGTAATGGAATTTGAAGCAAAGTTTTCTCTCTTTCCCTCGTTCAGTCTCTCTCTCGAAGTAAATTAGGTTTCTGCAGATCTGATTGGAAAGTCCACCTCTTTCCACGTCTCTCTCTCTCTCTCTGTGTCTTTCTCTCTTTTAACACCCTTAAATCCTCTTCTCAATAATATAATTTCGATTGTTTCCTTTGGTTTCCATTAGGTAAAAAGAACAAGCACTAGACGTAAAGCAGTAGCAACAATAATTGTTTTTACTTGTTGGGTAAACAATAGGATTTAATTCTTTCTTCCTGTTCTTTTTTTTTTCAAATCTTTTCTCTCTTTTATTTCAGTCCATTCCCATGGTCTTTTCTCTACTATTTTCTAAAAGATTATCCTAAATTGGTAATTACAACCATCATTATTGCTCTTGTGACGCAATAGAGCAAATGCTCTACAAGGAAAGCAAGATTCCTCTAGTCTAGTCACCTTCATCTTGCTTTCATTCATTTGTTTCCTAATTTGTTCTTTACTTTGTTATTCAACATTCAATTTCGGATGCTTTCCCTATAATTATGTTTTGATTTGTGTAGATGTATCCAATGTTGTCTAAAACTTTACGTTTACAGTGTTTGCAGCATATTCATGTACATCCCATCTTTGTACATATACAGGGTGTTGAAGAAGTCACCCAACCACCGAAATAGAGGGAACTCACGCCAAGTGTTGGAAATGTATGCCGCTACGAAAACCTTGTCACACATAGGTTAACATCTAGTACACGTGCTTCATGAGGTAACGTAGCCGATTTCAGATAGAAAATCCGTAGACACCTTGGTTCAAATCCCATGGTTGTCCAGCCTGACTGAGGTTTTCCAGGATTTCTTTCCCTCAGTTTCACCATGCGAATGCCGAGATGTTGCATTAAACATGGCCTTGACGTTTACCTTCCCCATTCTTATCCCTAATCTATCCCGGTCTGAGCTAGAGATGTGCAAAGGCCATTAATAAATTGAATTAAATTCAAAGTTCTATGTTTTACCTTAGTAGCGCTAGTATGTGTGTGAAGATGCATCAGATAAGCAGCGGACTTGAGATGTCCTTATAAGGAAAAGTCATAGGGAGACACATTAGTCGATTTCGAAAGACACAAACCCTTGCAGGGAATACACTTTGTAACAATGACATGGTATTCCGTGATGTATGCTCTATAGTATTGTCGTGCTGAAACCAGATCATCTATAAGTTTGATAAGAAATTCATTTGCCACTACCAGATACAGGTCACTATTTCCTGTTTTTTAAACAACGTGATGAAAAAATCGTTTTCAAGATTTGAAGACCTTCAAGCCAATATTTTGGCTATGAAGAGGCTCTTCGTGCAAAATATGATGATTATCGGTTGACCATATGGGCGTGTTTTGCGAATTGATGTTATTATTCAATGAAAACACGATTCGTCTCTTGCATACTATTCATCTAACTATCCTCCATCTGTAGTCACGTCCTTCGTGAACCATTGAGAATACTGCTTACGACGCTGTCCTCCGGTAACAATTCCTGGATAACAATGATATTATGGGGATATACTCTGCTATTTTTGAAACAATGCAAGAAATGAAAACCCAATGCACGAGTAATTAGTATTAGGAACCACGTACACAGTACTCATAACTTGTGCACTGGGTTTGCTTTTCTTGCATTTTTTTAAAATTACATACTACTTCTGGACTTATCAATTAACTACGCATATTAATGTCACATCTCATTATCTATCTCAAAAATAAAATTCTATCCAAGATTCATATGTTACATGACCCCCTTCCTATTAAAAAACATCGAGCATGTTTCAATATGGCCGACTTCAAGATGGCGGTCACGACGAATGTACTCCCTAAAAGATACTTACCCAATATCCATTCATGTGTATTTATTTTCCATTATTTCAAACATTTTATAAATAAACGTGTGTTTTCCTACTTAGATCACACTATAAATGCTTATTCTTATGAAGCAAACTTTTGGCCACTGTGTCCGTCTTTATGGACGAATGCACTTTTAATCATGCTTTATGTACCCTAGTCCTCATGTACCCTAGTCCTCTACCAAATTTGGTCAAATAGCGCTTTGAAGCATCGATAGGTTTACTTGTGCGTGTTAGGAATAGGCGGGAAGGTTTCCTGCATCGGATTGTCACTTCAGATGAAAAAAAGTTCTGTTATGACAATCGTAAATGGTCAGGACACTGGACAATGGTTGGATAGTGATCAACGTCCAGAACAGTGTCCTAAACCACCTTTCCACTCACGGAAGGTGTTGTTCTTATGGTGGTCTATGGTGGCAGTGATCTATCATGTTTTTCTCAGGTGAGGTGAAGCCATCACTGTAGATAGTTACAGTACTGAACTCCATGAAATGCACTGCAAACTTGTTCTCAAGCATCCAGTAATAGTCAACAGACATAGTTTTCTCATGTTGTATGACAATGCCCGCCTACATGTTGCGCAAAGAGCAGCTCTCCATAAGTTGCAGTATTAAATCCTTCCTCACCCATCGTATTCCCCCGATCTCTCTCACTGACTACCACCTCTTCTGACATCTCAATCACCTCTTGGAAAGGAAGATCTTCCCTGATTATCGTGCGGTGCAACACGCAGTTGAGGATTTCCTCGCACAGCAGACACCCGAATCCAACCTTTGACTGAGGGACGGCAACAAGGCAACAGTGCGTGGCTGCAGACGGCAACTACTTTGATTAACCATGTAATAAATGTAGTTTTCATTTCTTGTCCTTTGGACATGACACAACTGGGGCGAACATTTCATTCGCACCAACGCAAGGCAATATATACAAAATCCGTCAAATGCTTATACCATCTAACGACCACCGATGTAGACAGAATTGTGTTATTTTTGTCAAAGAAGGATAATGGCTCCCTAATGCTTTTGAGCCAAAGAAAACGAACATTATTTTTTTCTAGTTGTAACATTTTTCTTGCGAATGTGCAATGTGGTCCATTATCATGCACGCTTTGTTTCAATGTTCTGCATTCAATGGTTGCTGACTAGTTTGCAATAGGTGAAGTTGCTGACATACATATTGGTTCCAGCAAAATGAGCCATCGTAACTGACAAAATGTATCAAGTATCAAAAATTATTTTCTCTAAAAGCTATTCAGTTTTTAGTAGACACGCTAATTACGTGATAATTATACCACTTTCAGGAAGAAATTTTCAAGTTAATCTCATAAGAGACTTATGTCTTCGTTTTTCTCCTACGCTGGAAGTCAAATATTTTTGCGAGTTATGAGCATGGTAAGGCCTAACTGAATCTTCCTGTATATACAAGAGTTGCATAAAATTTAATTGTTCGAGCAGGATTTAGCAAACATGTTATCCCTTCCTCTTTAATGACAGCGATGGTGTAGACGATGTTCTACAAGATTTGACGTGAATATGATGTTCCAAAAGTGACGAACGTGAATTGATTTACTCAGACCAATACAAGAAAAACAGTTTCTTCGCAGAAACGATTAAACATGTGTAGTTTTGCAGTTAAAGTCACCTAAATGTGGAATGGCATCGTTGCATGATTCAACACATCCAGAAATAATGTAAGACCAGTCGGCTTACTAAAAGCTAATTATTAACGCATCCAAAATATGTATTTGACTAGATTTCATTAACGAATATAGTTTCGAGAAAATGTCTATGCTTATCTACAGCACAATTCCAATCACTCGGCATTTAAAGTTTATGTAAAAATCTCCTCTTTCCTGCTGCCCATAAACCATGAACTTAACTCAAGTACAATAATTGGGTATAAAGACGCATTTTACTCATTGGGTATTTGCTAAGTTGACGCATCTTACGCATTTATTTGTCGATATATTACGTCGTTAATGACAACACGACGCCACATTTGGGTCATTTTAATTCCAGAAATGCATTTAGACATTTCTGCTAGCAAACTTATTTCCTCTTTCGGTCTGAGAAAGTGACCATTAATTTCTGAACAGCAGCGCCAGCTTTAGACGACTCTAGCTTAGAAACTACGTATTATTTCAAGTTTCATAGAATAAGTTTTTCTTTTCTAGTTGTCGGAAATTCACCTATAAAATTATGATAATCACTTTTTAAATATTTTGTGTACAGAAATTGGTATAATAATGGAAAATCAGACGTTGAATAAATCTCCACCAAACTTTGTGTGGGTTCTTCATTTGACGAGGAAGTAACCGTAGTTTCTGTGGTATTCAAAATCTTTTGTGGGCGATTTTTAAAAATATCATGTTTTGCGCTGCCACTGATATAAAAATCCAACTTTTTTGACCGGGGGATCAAACTGAACCTCTTTAACTATATGAAATTCCTGGAAAATTCTGATGAGTTTTAAAAATTAAGATGCTTCGGCTGCCGCCATTTTAGAGTTTAAAATTCAAAGTATTTTAACTTGCAATCGCACTTATCACTTAATTAAACTCTTAGATATGTAATTTCAGGAACGTAGTGTGATTATTAAGAATATAATATTTCATGGTGCCGCCATATTGGATTTCAGAATTACTTTTTCACCTTGGAACCACACGCAGTGCCGCTTTAAACTGAAAGATATGAAATTGCACTCCGTAGCGTTGGGTTCGTTTACGGAAGGTTCTGGGTTCCACACCATCTGCCGGTTATCCTGACTCAGGTTTTTTCACGCTTTTTATCAGTCAAATCCCGGGATAGTATTTTAAACTTAAACTCGGAATTACATCTTTTTCCCTACCTTATCCTAACCTGAACTACTATAAATGACGAAAGGTCATGAGTAAATTCAAATTCAGAAAGGGTAGATATTTTTTTTAAATATTATGACATTATGGGCTGTCCCATCTTGGATTTCAAAATTTAGTATTTTTGACGTTGGAATCACACTAAGCATTCCTTCAAACTCATAAATATGAAATTTCACAAAGGTTTGATGATTTTTAGAATATTAGAACATATCGAACTGCCACCATCTTGGATTTGAAAGTTCATGATTTTTAACCTCGAAATAGCTCTCGATGTCCTTTGAATCCATTTGAAAAGGAATATCAGGAAATAACTTAGTTTTAAAAATTATGACACACACATCCTTTCTCCATCCTGGATTTTAAAATCTAACAGTTCTATGTCAGAACTGTTAACCTTGGTATCGGAATACGAAAGTTTTACTTTAGAATTTAACCTACATCCATTAGGAAGCTCTTGATACGAACATTCACGAAAATCGGGAGAATTTTAAAAATTGATACTTTTTTTTACTGTAGCCATTAATGATTTTAAAACTCAAGCTTTTGAGGTGAGGATCGAACTGAGTACCCTTTGGAACACCAAGATATAAAATCGGTTGATTATTTCAGAATGATGACGTTTTAGCTAGCTACGTATACTTTATATTAGATATAATTTATGTATATTGCTGGTCGACGAAGTTGTTGTCGATGAGTTTACAATCGATAATTTTGCTACCCGCGAATTTGTCCTTGTTGAGTTTAACGTTGATGAGTGTCGAGAGGCCGGAACTCAGTCAGTACAGTTGGCTAAGCAATCGCAAGGTTCTGGGAATGATCCCAACGACCGACCATCCTCGGTGAGGTTTTTCCAGGGTTTTCCTTATTCACGTGAGGCGATGTTGGGATGGTACCTACAAAATAATCTCTGACCAACTACATTTCAATATTTTCTCCCCCACTCATCCTAGCTTGAACCTGAGATTCCTAGAGGCTATAAATGAATTTAGCCGTCGATCAGTTTCCCTTTACTGATTTTGCAGTGAATTTGCCGTCGTCGATGAGTTTACGGTTGATTTTGCCATGGCAAAATTTGTCGTCGATGAGTTCAATGTCGATTAATTTGCCTCCATGGTTTTGGTGTCGATAAATAGTGCTCTCGATGATTTTATCCGTCGTTGAATTGTTTATCGATGATTTTGTGTTGATGAATTGACGTGACATTGATCCAGGCATTTTTTTTTTACGCGTTGGAGTATTTATTGCAGCAGTTAAGAGAAAGTTGTTTGGTAAAGTCTTGTGTTTATCCTCTGAAAGGGTCAACCAGTCTATGTTTATGTCGCCACAAAGGAAATTTATCTTGTGAGATCTACTAGTGATAGAGTCCAATAATGTTTCAACTTTATTTAAAATGATTATCGTACTGCCTGATGCAAGCCTATAAAAACAAACAATGTAAATATCCAATTTGGTTCAGTGTACAGCTTCTAGTTCAATGTGATATTTAATGGTAAACTCTGGGATAGATATTTCTTTGACGATTATACAGGATTCTGTAAAAATGCATACACTCCGCTTTGGTTTGAATTTCGGTCGTTATAAGTGATACAGTTCTACTTGCTTAGGCGCATTGAACAAGGCCTTCTTTATTAAACCAGTGCGTACATATTGTATGCTCCACTTAGTTTGTTATGCACTAAAAGTTTAAATAGACTAGTTTATTACTGAGCTCTTGTACGTTATGGTGAAGAATATTTAGCTGAGTATATTTTTACCAGATATGGTGGTTTCATTACGTGTCCTTGTGTTGCTCTTATCGGAATTCTCACTTTAGATTTATTGGTAATTACAGTTTCCGAAGGCATTTGTTTATTTGTGTTAGGCAGTGTATTATTGCTTTAGATACCAAAGTTATTTTGTGCAGTAGCTGTTTGTTTAAGTGTGGAGAGAAAATGAGTCGTCGAAGGCCAAACAAAAACTGTTTTCGTCTTTGTTTGTAGCAATATCAGCACTTTTATTTATAATATATTTGCACAAATTAATCTTTTACCAAGATAGTTAAAGATTGTGAAGATCGTGCATGCAAAACTTCTACTTCATGGTTTCATTTCCTTTCTTGTTTCATCATTTTCATGTTCCCTCTTGTACTATTCTTTCGTTATTTTTAAAAATGGGCATTTCAATTCAATTCAAATTTTCTTATCATCACAATAAACCAAAATAACAATAGAATGCAGAGGAGAAGTCATCGATTTTTTTCTAAACGAGTTCCTTATTTCCATGACAACACCCCTGAATACTACATAGCATTATATCCAGTTCAACAGTCTTATTTTGGATCTAGAAAGAAAATATTGCTTCAGTATTGAGCATAAAATCAATGCAGGTATGCAAACTCATATCATGGAATCTAGAGAATGCAGAGAGAGAGAGAGAGAGGTAGGGAGAGATAGAGAAAGAGAGAGAAGGTAGCAGTGGTTAATTTTCCATGAGCCTTCAATGAGTCGAATGAATACCATTAATTAAAATGGACAATGACGGATTTTTCTCGCAAAGCCTCCGGGAAATTCATATAAAAACTACATTACATACACATACAGAGAGAGATAGAGAGTGGAAGAGAAAGAGAGAAAGAAAGAATGCGAAGAAATAAAGCGGAGGAAGGAAAATGGAATTGAAAAACACATTTTGAATTGAAATCGCATTCATTGTTAATCCTAACTAGATTGGAAACTTTTATGGAAATTTGGAAGTAAATAATTCCATAATAGGTAACGAAAGCACGGATGAAGGTCTGTGGTGGTGATGGTGGGGGTATATACTGATACAGTCACTCACATATATACAATACACAGACAGAGAGATAGAACAGGATAGGAAGAGGAAGCAGAGAAATGATGCTTGCAACATTAGACAAAGCTAGAAATAGGAAAAGAGATAGATAGAGAGAGAGACGAGGGGAGTGATTGATGAACCAAAGGAAGGGCCAATCAGACGCATCCGATAGATTCACTACTGGTGTGTGAACTAAATGGTTTGTTAATCGAGTTCACTGTGCAGCTATCAAGTAAACTTAATTTCTTTTCCGAAAACAAAGAGATGCAAAACAAACAAATTTGTAAAAACAAAATTTGATGTAACTGAAGCAGAAAACACTTAACCGTAAAATCATCTATTTTTTCATGGACCAAATAAGATTACAGATATTAAAAAAAACAACTAATTTTAACTCTTTGATGATGATTGGTAATCTGTCCATAGGTAACATTTTTGTCTGAAAGGGTTCTGGACAAGGCATAATGATGCGCAAAACTCTATGAAGAGAGCATTCTAAAAATTTAATCTAGAGTAAGTTAGGGGGAAATGCTGTGGGGCAAAATGCTCCCCCCCCCTAAAAATACGGAAGGGAATATGAGGTGGTAACAGTGATGCGACTGAGTGAAGGTGCAATTATCTGGAAGA
>JAGDQP010011562.1:25481-41199 GCA_022664845.1 Lepisma saccharinum
CAAGGCCCAGTTGGTCAAAACAGAGCATGCTTGCTGTCTATTGGTATGCGCATTTAGCTGCATTTTGTCCGTTGCTTCCATCATGATATACAGTATTAATTTTCCAACAATGAATTATCCAACCGTCTGCTGTGGGACTCGAAGTTTGAAAGTTATACACTCGTCGTTGGTAGCTCGACACGTTGATCCCTCATCCACGGAGCCGCCTTGAGAGTCACTACTCCTTTACTATATCCTTATGTTACGACGATGTTATTTGTAGTGAAAGCCAGTCTCGAACGCAATCGCCATAAATCCATAACCGTCGTTTTACCATCATGTAAGGATAAGAATACTTTCCTTCTTTCTTTGTTATTGCATTTTTTCTTTAACACTTTGACCATCGCTGCACTATTAAATTTGTAATTCTTAATAAGTGTAATATGTCTCCTTACAAAAACGCAGAGAAAACGAAACCTACGTCATAGCTGAAAAGGAAAGTTGAAAACACTTTACATTAACGGCACTTCACTTCGCTTTTAAGCACTTTTTTTTTAATTAACTTGGAAAGATTATCTCGGTAACATTTCATTATGATAGTTAAAAACACGTCACATTAACGTACTATCAACGAAATCATATTCTCCTTGGAATATAGATTGAAATTCAACGTGTTTTCAACATACGAAAGAAAATACAAAATAAAGTTAATGGTATTCAATTAGCTTCTAATTACAAATCTTATTCCATTAAATTAGAAAAAATCTCATGAAAACAAATCTGTGCCATAGTTGAAAATAACAGTTGAATACACGTTCAACTAACATTATATGAACAATATCAAGTCTTTGTTGAAATATGATTTTAAATTAAACGTACTTTTTTCAACCGATAACGGTTAATCAACGAAATAAACCTAAAATTAACGTTCAAAACACTTTTGTGTGCTACAGGGGTACACATTCATTCACAACATTTAATATGTGGGCAGCTGGGGTAACGGTAGTCAATGATTAGAGAGCACACCTCTGGCGCATGGGGTCATCGGTTCAAACCCTGCCCTTACCATGTGGGCTTTGTGGTGGACAAACGCCGTATACGTGGGTTTTCTTGGTGTTCTCCTGTTTCCTCCCACTTTCTTCATTCCACCAATCATCCCATCGTCATCCATCCTGCCTGAGTCAAAGTTGCCTAAAGGCCTGAAAATTTAAATTCAAACTCAAACGTGGGCAGCTCTTTGAATATTAAACACCATATTTGGGAATATTTATCTCCTGAAGATATCTTGTTTCTATTGTCATAAAAGAGAGATTAAGATATATTTGAATTTATTGTCATCTTTAGATCAGATCGGGATAGGCTATGGAAGGTAGCAGCCAGTGTCTTAGTTAAGGTACCATCCTGACGTACATGTGTTGAAATAAATGGAAACTGTGGAAACGTCAGTCAGGGCTATCGGCATGCAGGGCCCGAACGTACGGTACCTACCCATTGCGGACACGAAAAGACAGGTTAGGAAAAAACTCTTTATACAAAAATCTTGCGTAAATTAGGTTCTATGCCTTCATGCATATAGACTGCTTCAATACAAAGTATCTGTTTGTCCATTTGCAGGGATTTGGATGACTGTCACGCCCTATTTTCAGTATTGATAAATAGCTATTTCTAATTTTTCCTTGTAAAATGCGCCCCTGTGAAAGTTGCGCCCGTAGGCCCGGCCTAGGGGGCCTAATGGAATAAACGACCCTGGCTGCAGGATAACGAGCGCTCGCATGTGGCACGTGAAGTTCTAGCTATCCTGGCTGAACACAATGTTCCCCTGCTTCCTTGGCCGGCGCGTTCACCTGATCTCTCGTCGCCTAAGTACATGCGGTCCGTGGTTGTACAACACCTCTCACGCCGGCGACCTCACTCAGCTACAGTTGGTATGAAAACGCATGTCTTGTCGTTCCCTGGGAGGACATCCAAGGGTTCAACCTCTCTATACCTCGCCGTGTTGCAGATGTTCTGACTGCCCATGGTGGGTCCACAGGCTACTGACCTTCGGTAGTTCTGTTCCGCTGTCGCTACGTTGCACGTGCAACCCGGCCAGAAAAAAAGATAAAATGGCTCACTACAGCCATAAATTTACATTAACGCTAAGCAAAGAACAGCGATTCCTCGGACTAGCATCATATGAGCGGTGGAGAGAATTCTCAATCTCCCCCAGCACCAGATAACCATTGGTTTCACAATTCGCATTATTAACAATGTATATAACATCAAATGTCCCATTTTTTACGAAAAAGGCACATAAGAATCGCGAACTAATTCAATAATGCCTGTAATGTTCATTTTTATGTCATAGTACCCTTTCATGTCATAGTGATCCAAGGCCTTCAATCGCTACTTAACAACTTCTTAAGTTGCTACTTTCGTCTTGCAGGCCTAGCACAACAACAATGTTTCTAGCCCTTCTCTGCTTAGGCAAGTTGGGCTGCCATAAAAATCTATGTCAATCTTATTGGTTACATCTAACAATTTTCACATCTCTGGAAGTCTTTATCAAACACTCTGTATGCATAAAATTGTATTATACTGTGAAAGTCATGCCAATCGTTATCACTTCCTCTCAGTTCACAAACGAATATTTTCTTCCCTTAATTCTATTTCCGTGTTTCGAGCATTATATTTGTTTCCTTCTTTCTTTATTTTTTTAAAGAACATACTTTTCCACTGTTAAAGAACGATAACGTTAACTTTACAGGTTTAGGAAAGAACTTTCAAAAGCTGCTTAGTGCATCATTATGAGCGACACAATATGCTGAGTGGGAAATCTTATAAAGAGTTCCTTCATATAGCGATTGGAGCGTAACTAACAGCCTCCGCTCTCTTGCTTTCTTTCACCCACACACACTCTCCAATTTTCTCCCGTCTCCTGTGCTTTCAGAATTACGAAGAAAAAAAGAAGTTCGTGGGGGCGGTAGATAGGTAACACCATGAGCACGGAAGGAAAATGAAGCCTGTGCTCCTCCGCCAGCGGAAAAAAAAGGAAAGGAAAATAGGAACAGAAGTCGCTGTTAAACTATCAGGTGTGTAGGTAGATGAGTAACAGGCAAGCATTGTGTGCGCATGCGCCTTAAATTTAAACTTCTCAAAGATGAGAACAAAATTTCTAGTAGTGAAGCAAAAATTAACTGAATAGAGCCAGAAAAAGAGATATCTCAAGAAACGAAGGGTAAACACGACACGGGAAGAAATAATTAACGCTTTGACGGTTTATTCTCTTCTTTTTCACCTTCAGAGAGAAACCTGTTGCTGTTATATGTTCCCCACCCCCACCCACGTTCCCGTTTTCTGTAGATTTGAAACTCACAGTTCAAAGAATCTTTCTTCGTTCCAGAGTAAAGCTAGGTCAAAAGTAACAATGTGATGATATGCCTCTTTTCATCTTCAGAGGTGATGAAATTCCCTTCTCACCAGAGGAAAAAGAAATTAATAAAGATTTTATGATCCTTTACAAAATACTTGTCGTTGCTTGTCCTTGTTTTGCACGGCATCCTTGCAGAAGTCTGTTATTAGTAAAGTGAAAATTAGATATTATATATGAATTGATGCAGCCAGAAAGCTTTAATTACAGAGAGCAGAAGATATAGTCAAGAAATTAAGTAACATTTCCTTCAAAATGTTACCTTTTGTATTCTGAGATAATTAATTTTCTGTACTTTGGAAAGCATATAAGAATTAATTGTTTTTCCAGTTAGGAACAGCTTCCTCTGTTTCTTCTTTACAAGTTTAGTTAAAACTCATCCTCTATCGTTTTTGAGAAGAAAAGCCTCTAATTTCTAAATACTTTGAATTTAAAATAGTAAATACTGAACAAAGGAAGTTATATAATCTCAAGCATGGTTATTATAGCATCATGCAGGTAATAACAATATGACAATATTTGATATCCACACACTATTGTTTCATTATTATAATGACTTGTTGTGTAAAACAGCACCGTTTCCTTCTATTAATAATTCAAGAATAACAAGAAATAATAAAGATGTCAGTATTAAAATACTAGATAAGTCTAATTATTTCGTGATCTAAAATATTTTTTTATAGATTAAACCCAAACTTAAAGGATTATGTAGGTATATCTCTTCCCTCAGAAAGTTCTATAAATGAATTTAAGATCAAACTGAAAATGTCTACTGTCATCCGTCTTCTTCCCGCGATACCCAACCTCGTTATGTCTTTCTTAGGAGTGTGAATGAATGTCAGCGAGTGATCCTAATCATTGTTAGTTCAATGGATTAGATACAGAACAAATGAAGATCACAGACTGTAAATTATTTATGTCCGATGCTACGTTAAATAAGGTTTCAAATAACTAACAAGGAACACTCGCCACGTGACAGAGCCCGATTTTGATGAAAATTCGTATGTAGGTACAGTGCCTAGGTAAACCTTCACATCCATAATTATAAGGGTTGTCGTCAACAAATAACGACAGGGGAACAGAGAAAGATGGAACGTAGAGAGCAAGTAAATCGAATACAGAGTACGGAAAACGCTTATTTCTTTTATAAACTATTACATATATTGAAAGCAAATGACTTTTAATGGATACTGGACAGGAGGTGATACATCCTGGATAGTATGACGACAATGACCGCCATCTTGACTATGCTTCAAAAAGTTTAAATATCAAGTGGGTCATGTGATATATATTAATCTGTGCCGAAATGTTCTAAGTAACCCAATGACGAAGTCAATTTTTTCATAACTCTAATCCTGTACGACATAATGACGAGTGAAATTGACATGGAGAATGTAACTTTTACCTAGCATTACGCCTTCTTGGAATTGGGATTTCGTTTTCAGTTAGTGTATTTAAAACTTTATAGTGCACTTCATGTTGCAGCCATGAGGATCAAATTATCCAACATAACGTACCTCTTCCGTAGCCATTAGGTTTTCGTCCCTTCAACTGTTTCAACAAAAATATTTTTTATCAGACGTTTAGACTCACACATTCTCCAGGCCAATTTCACTTGTCATTTTGTCGTACTTATGCCAAAATTGACTTAGTCATTGGATTTCTTAGAACATTTCAGCGCACAGATTGATATATCACATGACCCACTTGGTATTTAAAAATTTTGAAGCATAGTCAAGATGGCGGTCTTTGTCGTAGTACTATCCAGGATGTATTACTTCCTGTCCAGTATCGATTAATAGCTATTTGCTTTCAATATATGTAACAGTTTATAAAGGAAAAAGTGTTTTCCGAACTCTGTATTTGATTTACTTGCTCTCTACGTTTCATTTTTCTCGGATCTCCCTGTCGTAATTTGTTGACGACAGCACCCATCATTGCCGGCCGGGTAGCCGTGTGGTCCAAGACGTTAAGCCAATGACTCGAAGGACCCGAGTTCGATTCCCGTAAGGGGTATGGGTGTCTTTTAACTCGAACGTGACGGATAATCGTGACGGGTCGAAGTCAACAGTTCGGCCATATAAAATGAAATTTACCAAAGTATCCATAATTTTGGATGTACCTACAAACTAATTTTCATCAAAATCGAGCTCTGGTGAGTGTTCCTTGTGAGCTTCAGTTGGACATATTTTTATAAATATCTAGGTTCCAACAAGGAAAGTTTGTCGATTCGAATAGGAATTTGTTTATAAGACTTCGTATATATTCGTTCTGCGATGCTGATAATGCCTGCAAAACAATTCGACCATGTAAGGCCGCGTTTGTCCGCGATAGGGCGTTAAAGTATTAAAGCAATGGCTCCCGCAGTTTCGGTTTGAACAGGCATTTATTACTCAAAATATCTACATGAACATACCTGACAGTGCAGACAAAGACTACAAAGTCAGTCCAGCGTGTAACAAATAACTTGGCAGATATAGGCCAGTATTTGTCTTCTCAAATGTAAGTGAGGGTTTTCCACAAAGTGAGTAAAACAGAAGGGAGAATCAAAATAGGCATACAGGACAAAAGATACATTAGGGCACCTTCAAGAGGCACCCCATCAAGAGGCACCCCTTCCTCCCTCTATGTACGTCCATATCCGTAATTTCAAGATGTAAAATAAAGTGACATTTGACACTTTGTTCATGGAGTTTGAATTTGAAGGTTGCTCTGTGTGCCTATTTTCATTCTCCCTTCTGATTTACTGACTTTGTAGAAAAACCTCACTTGCTTTTGTGAAGACAAGTACTGGCCTATATCTGCCAAACTATTTGTTACAAGGTATTGTGGCTTTGCACTCTTTATCTGCACTGCCAGGTATGTCCATCTATATATTTTAAGTAATAGGCCTAAATGTCTGTTCGAACCGAAATTCCGGGAGCCGTTGCAGCGGCTGCCCGGGCTGTCTTCCACTTGCTCAAAACTTTAACGCCCTCTAGCACACAAACGCGGCCCTATACAGTCGAATTACTTTGCATGTGTTTCTAGCATCAGGGTACGAATATATATATACAAAGTCTTATCACAAAATTCCTGTTCGTACCGAAAAACTTCCTTTGTAAGTGAGGATATACCATAAGGATTAAGATAACAGGACTCAGTGATGTAGCGTTCTATGAGTTCAAATAAATTCTTGTTTATATGAAACCATATGAATTGTAAACAATATTCACTATTACCATCTTACTAAGTGCGGTCTTGTAATATGCTACATTTTAGAGAGTATTTTGTATATGTTATGAACAATAAATATTTTCATGTGTCGGTGTTCAGCTGTTGGAAATAGTTTAATTGAAGGACATTGGTAACATTATAGTTTGTATGCACTAAGTATAGTTCAGTACTAATACACACCGGGTTGAAGTTTCTGGTCTCCCACTAGGCGCCTCCCCAGGTGGCTGATAGGGAAATGTCAACCAGATATGGTGGGTACCGGGGCGGACCAAAACCAGTACTGCTGCCTTGCAGTTAGTAAAGGGATCTACAAAGACTAGGGGAAGATAACCCCGAATAAAAATATAATCGTGAGGGGAAGCAGCATTACCATTACAACTCTGAGGCTGAAGATGAATGGCATCGATAAGGTCAGAGATGGACAGAGGACGACATCTTGAACGTCTGCCTTTACTGCGAGGTCGTATAGCTGACAAGTCTACACCACTAAATCATGTCAAGAAATAGTAACAGATGGTTAATTGATTTTCCTGGGGTAAAATATTCCGGAGGTAAACTAGTTCCTCATTCGGATATCCGGGCGGGGACTGCTTCAGGGACCTCCAGCAATAGGATTAAGAAAGACCTTAGAATAGGATCCGACTAAAATTATCGATGTGTGGAAAAGTTATTTCGACAAATTTCTTAATGTACACATGGAGTACAAACAGAGGAATTTGAAATCTATACCAAAGAACCGTGGATACCCGAACCTAGTGAATTCGAGATCGAAATGTCGGTAATGAAATTAAAAAATTTCAAATCACCAAGAATATACAATATTCCAGCCGGATTAAATAAAGTGGGAGGAACGGCACTAATCAAGGAACGGAATAAATTGATAAACGCTATATGGAGAAAGGAGTAGCTTCCAATGGAATGGAAAACCTCGATAATAGTTCCGGTTTATGATAAAGGCGATAAATCGGACTATAATAATTACCGCGGAATCTCGTAACTCCCAACATGTTACAAGGTTTTGAGTAATATACTCCTAACTCCCCTAATTGTATACGTAGACGAAATAATTGAAGATCACCAATGTGGATCCACGATGGACCAGATTTTCGCCTTGAGACAAATTTTGGAGAAGAAACGGGAATACAATGGGACTGCTTACCAGCTATTTATTGATAATATGTGAGATAGTTTCAAGATTCGCAACAGATTGAAACAAGGTGATGCCTTGTCACCAGTACTGTTTAACTTTGCTTTAGAATATGCGATATTAGAAATTAAATAGGACAAAAAGTGACTAACGTTGAATGGCTTGAATCTGCTATTCGTGTACGCGGGTGATGTAGATTTAATAGAGGAAGATATAGATGCACTACAAAGTAACACCGATGTCTTAGTAGAAGCGTGAAATCAGATAGGTCTACAGGTAAACACAGATAAAACAAAATACATGATAACAAGCCGAAACACAGGGAATAACGGAAATAGCAATTAAGAATGAGAACATATAGAAAGAAAACATATTTGAATACTTGGGAGCATACATAACAAGCAAAAACGAGGTCACGGAAGAAATAAAAAGTCGCTTAGTATCGGGCAACGCATGTTTCTCTTCAGTCCAGCATCTCTTAACCTCGCTATTAATATCAAAGAAGTTGAAATTGAATTTAAATTTTATTTATGGTCTATCTACTGTTCAGGCCGGGATAGCTGAGGGGAAAGGATTCGGGAAGGTGTCGGCCAGGGCCTATGTAGAATGTGCCGTCCTGGCATTTGTCCGGTGTGACAGAGGAAAAATCCTGGAGAAAACGCAGTGAGGATGGTCGCCCGCTAAAATCGAACCCAGGACCTCCCGAATACTACCCCAACGCTCCACCACTGAGCTACGGCGGCTCGGTAAGTTGAAATTGAAAAAGCTGCACAGTGAAGAACTTCATGGACTGTACGACTCACCCGATGTTGTAAGAATAATGAAACCGCGACGACTAAGATGGGCAGGTCATGTATCTCAGATGGGGAAAAAACGAAGATTATATTCGATCTTGGTTGGGAAGCTGGAGGGAAAGAGACCGTTGGGAATCCCGAGACGGCATTGGGAAGACAATATTAGAAGGTATCTTCGAGAAGTAGGTGTTTATGATGAAAACTGGCTTGATCTTGCGAGGATAGATCCCGATGGCTAACTTTTGTAACTACGTGGATGAACTTGCGAGTTCCGTAAGCCATAGAGTAAGTAAGTAAGTACTAATACACAGCGACTAATCCAAACTAATCCAATGCAGGTACCGACGCAATCAAGCCTTACCTAACCGTATTTACTAACAGCATTATACAAACTAACAGTCTTAAAGCAATATAATAGTTGCTACCAAATTGGATGATAAAGCCACAACAATTCATAGATCAGAGCAAAGCTTGAAATATGACAATAATGAACAGGCAGTCTAATATCACACGTTCTGCTGATTTAATGTACATGGTTAGGTTATAGATAAAGCATTGCGGCTATGATTTGTGACACAATATGTAAGAAAGCTTGTTAAAGTAAAGAAGTATTTAATGTCTTTTATTAACAGGTGATTTTGTTATTTCGTCGGTAGGTTGGCGTATCACACTTTGAATGAAAATTGAGTTACAGCTATTTTATAGCCTTCATCATCTCACAACAGAACGAATCTCAGTACTAAATAATATGAATCGAAACATTGATGTTTGTCGTTTTATCAGATGATGGAGTCTAACAGGGGCAGTATAAAATAGCTGTAACTCAATTTTCATTGAAAGTGAGATATGTCGTTATGTCAGCAAATCATCAATTTATAATTAGACCGAAATATTACTTAACAAGATGTAGGAAGATGGCAGAAGCTGTGATTGTGTTTCACAGAATTATTAAAACTGTGCAATATCTGCATTATCGACTTTCAGAGCGTTTCAAGACCTCACTGGGTTTCATAGTATGTTTCGTGTTTATTATTGTCTATACCCAAAATATAGTTGTGTAACTGTTCTTGTTTAATAATTTGGTAGTTCTTGGAGGCCATATCTTTCTATAATTCCGACATTGCTTTATCATTTGGATACTTTATGTCCCTTATTTGTTCCTTTAATCAAAATATTTCCTTTTTGTTTTACCTGTGTAGATTTTAATGTGTTGACATTTAATTTCATATACCAATGGATAACCTATTTTCTTCGTGAAATGTACTGACTATTTAAATCAAAACAAAATCATTGTCATCTCCACACTTTTAGTTCTATGCTATTTAATTTTATCAAACATTTACCCTTTTAATTCAGAAATAGACACAGTAGATGAAGTTTTAACAAACAATTACAAAATTAACTAATGCTTGCAAAATCTAAATAATTAAAATTCTGGTCATTTTATCTCAACAATATACTGTGTTTTCTTTTCTCATGATATTTGTTATTTCAACATAATTATTTATTCATTGTTATTTACAAGAGGTTTTCCCATTATTTTTCACTCCCTTTAACATGGGTAAATTTACGAACTAAATAACTGCGCTTCAGTAATATTTTTTTTAATATTATTTCACGGGTCACAGTATGGCTTTTTACTACGTCACTAGCTGACAAAAAATCGTTAAACAACGTGACAAGGTATGTGTGTTCGACTATTTCATGAGCATGTGTTAGGTATCCAAATGAGAGTACCTTATCTGGTCGACATGGTGATCTCTTTCTAGCTACGCCATAGGTTTTGTTAACTTATGGGGAAAATTCAGATTAATTGAAGCTTTATTACAGCGTAACGGAAGTGGTTAACGTAATTAGGCAGCGAGAGTCATTTGTTCAAAAACGACTTACTGTGCAAAGAACCCCCCCTCCCCCTGGACACTCATGATATCTTTAATCTTGAGCAACATGGTTGAAGTCACTGTATTTGACAATTTTGCCGTTAGGACAGGTACTGTAAGTGGGCTGGAAGACAGGGGCTTGCTGTGTCACGTAACGAGCACACATCGTTAATAAATATAAAGGGCATGTGTAAAATTTAAGATGAAGATGTTAATAGCTTGTGACAAAAATATTTGGTAATCTTGAAAAAAGAAGCACTGTACTTTACTAACAGTGTTATTTGATACCACTGCTGTTTCCGACAAAGGTATATCAGGACCAGTGACGACTTCAAATTGGGGTGCGTGTTGGGAAGCATGTGATCGGGGTAAGACAGCTTGTCTTACGGAAAATCAGTAAAAATCAATATGGAAGATTATTGTAGTCATTGGATTTAATGTCTCCACCCTCAGTTTTAAAAAAATATAAAAGTTATTAAGTTTGGAACTTTACAGGAGCTGGCATGAAAAGAATGTATGTGTGGTGCAAGGAAAGAGGAGAAATCCAGACAGCAATCGAAGAGATTTGAATTAGGAAAGACGCCGCTCGTGAAAAAATATAGAAAATAATAAATGATATTAATATAAATCGATAGATCGAAAGATTAGTTTCGGTGCAAGAATTGTCAAGTGTGGTTTCATGAGGACTGTTTCGAATATATGGTGTCGAGTGACTTTTTGCAACCGGCGCTATCTTTATACATATGATATATTTTGATACATATGATTAATTATGCTAGGTTAGACACATAGCATCAATAACAGTGATCGTAGATGAAGTAGGAGACGAGATACAGGCTCAAAATCTCCTGGCCCTTTAATGGCTATAGCTCGTACTGGACATATTGGGGTCATCTTATCTTTTGTACTCAATGAGACCTTTCAATACATGTGGAGCATTGAGTGGTATCACTTCCTTAACTTCTCCCTGTAAGATGGACAGGTCATGTAGTTCGGATGGCGGGGAAATGGAGATGATATTGCATCGTGGTTGGAAAGCCGGAGGGAAAGAGATCGTTGGGAAGACCGAGACGTCATTGGGAGGACAATATTAGAAGGGATCTTCGAATGTAAGGTGTTCGTGATGAAACTTGGCTTATTCTTGCCCGGATTAGAATCCAAAGACAAACATTCGTTACTACCGCAATGAATTTGCAAGTTCTGTAAGTCATAAAGTTAGTAATATTCTAAGAAAATGTGTCAAATGTTTAAATATGGCATGTTTCGCGTTCTCTGTACACGTACAGCGGTTTCAAACTAGACAGTCGGATTATTTTTTCACTTTCTGAGTTAAATTTTTTGTTAATTTCATAGTTCTCACTTTCTTTGTCCATAGTCTTAACATTCTCTGCTACTTTCCGGTGCCCTTACGTTCAGTTCCTTTTCTTTTCCCTTTTGTAATGAACTGTTAACTTCGGCATATTGCGTAGGGTTTGGAGTATGACGTATCTCGGCGATCACTCTTTTGTGAGATACGGATGTAAACGTTAGATGCTAGGGCCTTTGTTGAGATCCTTTCCTGCCATTCACCTAGTGAAAATGAAGAAAACCCTTAAAAGCATTTGTCAAGATGGAATCCCCCCCAATACCGTTTCGAAATCTGTGACGTTATCTACTGAACCACGAGGACTGGATATGTTAATATGTTCACAAAAGTTTCTCACTACAAATGTTTATTCGTAATTAAGATAATATTTTATTCCTTGCTTCTCCAGGGTGAACCTACGTCCAATACACGCACATGTAGCAGGGAAGAAGCTATGAAGAAAATAGAGTTAAACATTCTATGGAGATATCCACAAAATTATTCAATTTCCAGCGTCTTCTTCTACATTGATCGTTACATTTTATTTCTTATTTATTTGACCATTTGTTTTTATTGCGTAATGCACAGAATAAACTATGTTATGGTACTTTGAATAATATTTGAAAATTCATAGAAATTCATATTTCATTAAAATTGAAAAAGTTATTTAAAAAAAAAATAACTGTGCCAGATGATGAAACTGAATTTATGATCCTGTAAGTGCTTAGCAAAATCTTCCATTTCTTTCTTTTTTGTGTGCAAAGATTTCCCGTTGCTATTGAGATTGTATTTAAGGTTGCTTAGTGAGTGAGTCATGAATAGTTATGGATTTACTTACGATACTTGCTAATAGATTCCATGTAGTTTTCGAAGAATACTTTTCAATGAAAAAGGAATGTTGTAATTGAAGAGGTTAGTGAGAAAAGGGGATATCCGTCAACTCTACCGAAACTGAGTTATATATGTAATATGCAACCATCTGCTATCTCTTAGCCGAACGAGCACACCACCATCTGCCTCGCATTCGATACGTTAATTATTTGAATGTATAATATTCTATGCAATGAATAGGAGAAACCACACACAAAACTGTAAATAATTCACAAATACAATTCTGTGTGATAGCCCTCATTTTTTAACAAACCGTTTATTCAATGCAGGACTTACGCTTATTAACTATATGGAAATGTGTAATAATTATGAAAATGATTGGTAGCAGATTTCGCAGGATATCACATATTTATCATAAGCCGAGTTTAACCTGAGAATGTAAAAATATTAGCAATTTTGCGAAAGTTTATCTAAACCTTTTT
Source organism: Lepisma saccharinum (assembly GCA_022664845.1). Classification (NCBI taxonomy): domain Eukaryota; kingdom Metazoa; phylum Arthropoda; class Insecta; order Zygentoma; family Lepismatidae; genus Lepisma; species Lepisma saccharinum. The sequence goes on from JAGDQP010011562.1 coordinate 38,565, forward strand.
CAGCATTTTCGCATATTCTTTAGCAAAATGTCAGCTCTTAGAAATTTAATAATTATAATAGTAGTAATAATAATAATAATAATGTTATTGCTATTATTATTTAAAATATTACAACTGTCAAAGCTTTTGAAGACCAATAGAGAAATTACAATACGCAGTGCGAGAGTAATTTCAGACAACACGAATGGCACACGCTAGTCCCACCCACTCTTTTACGTGGGCTGATGGTTTATTCTGCACTTGACTGTAATTGTTCGAAAGCGAGAAATGACTAACATCAAATTCCCAGAACTTCAGCCGCTCCAGGAAGATAACATTGTTCTACCACTGGTCAATAAAATTCATGGAAAACATGATCTGGATGGAACAACTGTTTGTATCTGTCGAAAAGAAAGAATTAGCACCAGCTGTTGCTTGACCTGATACACACAGAAAATGTCCTTGATTTTCTGTTCCTTTGTGTTTCACTGATTCGTAATGTTACTTTTTACGTTTTCGCCAAAGTTTTCTGTGCGTTAGAATACTTTCATGACCATGTGTTTTCTTCTTGCAATGCTAATAAACAAGAGGATATGACAGGTCTCATGAACAGTGCTCTCACTCGTATAAAATAAAACTAGATCCAAAATTTGATTCCTGATCCAACTGAAACCTTGCTTAATCGACTCAGGAGGGTCGATTTCATGAAGATAGGAAGTAAAATTCAGGTTTTTTTCCAAGAGTTCAATGCGAGGTCATTAATCAATTACTGTCCTTCATCACGATGTTCGCATTTTTACTAAAATCACATGAAATTCTTTCGTATGTTTTTTTTTTCGAAAAAAAAAAACAATGTTCAAAATAAATACTTAACAAGAGGTTATGATGATAAACGCCATTTTAAATGACATTCAAGAACGCTAGTTAATGATGTAATTTAGTATTTATGATTAGGTGGTAAGAAGCATAATGATTCTGTCAGATGTTAATGGATTATCATTGTGTTTGTTGAATGTCTAGATGCATGTATTAATGTGTACTTTGGATACTGAAGGCATATGCTTGAAATACGGAAGAAATATAGTTTAATGCATACTGATAGTTGTAATATTTAGAACTAGTATAAGATGACGTCGTAAGTTAAACCTTGTTTGTAAAGAAAGGAGACATCTCTTAGAAAGTTACAATTCACTCGACTCACTTATAAAATTCCCCTCACTATCCATTTGTAGAATACATTATACAAGTATATGATAAATCGAAAATAACGCTGCTGACAGAGAAGATTTTAGCAATTGAGGTACAGCAAGATGGCTCATCTCAAACAATAATAGGATTGCCATTGCTTATGAAATTATCCAATAATGGTTAAATTAATAATGCAGCTCCAGTTCAATCTCTGCTTACAAAAACAAGAAGAGGCATCACGTACTGTTCTGGAAAATATTTGGTTTTACTTTCCTGTGAGTCCAATTAACAATTTACACTAAGAGAACAGTGGAAAAGTGCATTTAATATTTGGAAGAAGAAAAATAAATTACTAAAGTAAGAATGAGAATATGAAGGAAAAGACGAAAGTAACATTTGAACACGAGATGAAAATTAAGAAGAATAGACAGTAGAAAGATTTTTGAGTACTGTAGTCTGGCCTCGTTTTGAAGGGATTATGATTCTGCGCTTTTCGGTAAGGGCGTTGCTGCTACATAAAGAACCGGAGTTGTCCCTGGCAATGCTCTCAAAATGGCAGAACGTCCATCAAAGTTAAAGCAACAGCAAAGAGTAGGCTGCTCTCAGCAATTGAAATTGATTCACCCCCTCGACGACGAGAGAAAATGCAGTAGTTGTGGTCACGACATAAAGATTTATATGCACAAAAGAACAAAGAAGAGAAAAAACATTTTATCTATCCCACCCATTTCAGAACAATCATCCCTTCAGTACACATCCACTCCCCCCCACTCCCCATCCACTCACTCAACAGCATGAATTTCTCTCATCCTAGCATCAACAGTACAGAAAAAGCAACAAAGAATTGATTTCTGGTCAGAATAATTCGTTTCATTTTATCGTTCTAGCTTTGATAGTGTTGGTGATGGTTCCATACAGAAACAGGCGGGTGGTCACATTTTCTGTGGTTGAGCTAAAAACCATCCTCAGAATAACTATACGGAACTCATCATCGTGTCATGGTTAAATTCGCATCAAATTGCAACATTACAATTCCCTCGTTCACTTACTGGCTCGTTCGCGAAAAGAAAAGCCAAAGCAATTAAAAGTCTTCTTTTAATTGTTTTAATTGATGATCTAACCAAGATTAGTGTGATTTATTATTTTTGTTTAGGATTCGATTCTACTTGGTGCATACCAAACCAACAGATTAAACTTTCTGCAAGGATCTTCATCATCATAGACGGTAAACAAACTGTACTTTGTTACTTTCATTACAGCTAAGGTCTAAATCACTTGTAAATAATTACATACCTTTTGGAGATATTTAGACGAAATATTAGTTATGTATTTGTAATTATGTTGAGGTCTTGAATCCATAACTTAATTAGAATACGCTAACAAGATTTATACACTACCTTATTACAAAACAGACAGTAAGCTTTACAGTTTCAATGTTCTATCAACATCTTCTTGAGACAAACACTAA
>JAGDQP010011562.1:41209-52664 GCA_022664845.1 Lepisma saccharinum
ACTAACCAACGTTATCTCAACTTTAACCAATGTTCTATCAACACCTTCTTCAGACAAACACTAACCAACGTTATCTCAACGTTAACAAATGTTCTATCGACATTTTCTTCAGACAAACACTAACCAACGTTATCTCAACTTTAACCAATGTTCTATCAACATCTTCTTCAGACAAACACTAACCAACGTTATCTCAACGTTAACCAATGATCTATCAACACCTTCTTCAGACAAACACTAATCAACGTTATCTCAATGTTAACCAATGTTCTATCAAAACCTTCTTCAGACAAACACTAACCACCGTTATCTCGTTATAGATAACGTTGATTAGTGTTTATGTGAAGAAGGTGTTGATAGAACATTGAAACTGTAACGCTTACTGTGTGTTTTTGTAATAAAGTAGTGTATACGCCTTGTCAGTGTATTCTAATTAAATTACTAACTACCAACATTTCCGTGAAGTTGAATCAAGTTCCATGTTGTATCTACAGTAGTAACGTAATTAAAACATTAGTTAATTACGTAACGTTAGTTCACCATTTATACTTCTTATACTGTTAAACATTTTTGGCCAGTACATTGGAAAAAGTTAGAAAACTGGGTTGAATGAAATGTGACTAACAAGAAACAGAAACCCTTCAGTTTCCAAAAGATATTCATGCTAAGAAAACTTAGACATTTTCTCTACTATTATACAGGTTCGCAGTGCGACTATCATTGAGATTCAGATTGTGCTCCTCGTCTCTGCTCCTAAGTGTGACAGTTTATGAGCACCACACCCCCGAATATTTCTAAATACGAAATTCATACCAGAAATTCCTACCGTTTTCTCTTACTAAGAAAAGAGTAAGAGATAAACGTACTTTTCTGGGAATTACCTTTAGACTTAAAGTTATCACCGTGAAGAGATTTAAAGCATCCAACTTTAATCTTTGTTTTCTAAGTTTTGTCTCTAAAAGAAAACTGTTCTGACAATGACTTGAAACGATAGATTTTACTGTGGAGAAACAACGTGCAGTGACAAAATTTCTATCTGTACATGGTGTAAAAGCGAACTGTTGATACATATGTAACCATACAAGACTCTCTAATGGTACCATCGAAAGAACTTTGACAGAACATTTGCAGTTGCCCAAGCAATGTTCAAGATTAGTTACTCGACAGCTGGGTGATGATGACAAAGCATTTCTTTAGACAATTTCAATTATTTATGTAATTGTAGCAGCAGGTGATCATAACACAGACATGGAAGATTCAATGACCTGAAAACTGTTTTCAATGTTTTAACTGTTCCTTATGTTAAGTGGGCTCTGAATTCTAATAAACATCCATTTTTCCATCATGTAAAGTTTTGTACACACCTAGACGATTGCATTTTTTCTTTTCTTCTCAGCTTCTCTTGAAACCTCTCCTTTTGTGTTTTTGTCCACAGTATCTCGCCGCAGACCTCTGCAATAATGAGCAATTACACTAACGTTCTACCACCCCTGAAACCAACTTTCCATTTCTTTGGTATACTGCTGTACTCATCCTTTTGCTCTTTTCTCACTGCAATCAAGTTCTGCACGAGATCTAGTCAAGATGAAAGTTAAGGAAATGCAGTTTGAAGGTCATTAGAAATCCCATTTCTCCTAATTTTGTCATCATGTATTCAAAGATGGCCTCAAAATTTGGGTCCTTGTGATTACTAAGGATTTTAATGACCGTTTCCTTAACGAAAACCAAGCTGCGTTTTTCTTCTCCTCCATTTGTGTCTTTCACCAAGTTGCGAATATCAGGACTAAAAAATACTCCCTCTTTGAACTTCGTCTTTAACACTACTGGGAATTTATTTTCCAGATACCCTCGTCTTCTCTTGATGGAGCCTTCACAAGCTGCTTCGTGATGTGGGGTGGAGGCAGAAATAATTTTGGGGGTTCACAAGATATTCCTTCACAACATTTTTACTTCCAGTTTTCAATACCTTACCAGATAATCCCTTATTGCTCAGTGTTGGCTTCTGTCTTTACGCTCCTACTCACCCAAGAAACAGGGATACTTGACTTGGTGTATGTTTCTTGTCGTGTCGTATATAGTGTCCCTAAGTAGTTCATGTTATGAAACGAGTTTTAACGCTTGGTCTTCTGCTAAAATTTGTGGAGAAAGTTTGTTTGTTGAAAAGTGAGACATAAATTTTGTACTTAATGTCCAAGTACGTGAGACATAAATTTTGTATTTAAATTTAAAAGTAGATTTTAAATAGATTTGTACTGTTCAAAATCAAAGTTTAAAGAAGTCATGAAATAAGGAATTAATTTTTTTTTACCACTTAGTGACATATGTTGTGCAATCGCTGCTCATTTATCTTGGAACATCGTAGCGCATGACTGCAGTTGAAACAATTATAATGGGGACGGTTAGTAATAAAGTTATTAATTTTATATTAAGGCTAAATATTTCATTTGAAGCTAGTCTGGTTACAAAGGTCCTGTGCAAAAAGGAAGTTATTCCAATTCGAATAAGATTCAGAAAACGAAGTTAAAAAGTGTTTTAGGTTTTCTAACCTATGATCAAACTATTTTACCAACTTAAAGTGCACGTTATGATGTTTATGTTGCTAACATTGTTTGAAAGTATGTTAACAAATATCTTGTTAAAATTTCTTGTAATTTTTTCAGAACATCTTTGAAATTGGAACCACCTCCTTTTTGCACGAAACCCTTCAACTGGTCGACCTATATTCATCGTGTAGGGCTTCTGAAGTGTTGGCATGTTGTAATGGTGTCTTACAAAGCGATAGGTATGTATAGAATGTTTGTATGTATGTCTATACAAAATCAATTTGCTTGTATTTGCGTTCGTGTGTATAGAAAGGAATTGTTTGTTCCGAAGCATCGGCCGTACAAGAACAACACATTTTACACCAAGCTTTGAGCAATGGATATTTTGTCAACGAACTTCTGAGTCAAGGAGACGAAATGACCGAATATTGGTTTTACTATCAACAAACTCACTTAAGATCATTTCTCCAGTTACATGGAAATAGACGTTGAGTTGATTGCTTTCTTTCTGGAATAATGTGTAAAGTGAACTTCAGTTTTTATGAATGTCACTTGCTGCAGGAACAAGCTTTCCTATGTGTTTAAAGGGGAAATACACACGTGCACATGTATCGGATTTTGCGAAAGTATGTAGAAAATGATCGTCAATAGACTCAAATGTCTAATTTGCTGACACTCCACCACCGCTACTACAGGTGTGACTAATACCAAACTTTTCCAACAGAATGAGCTTAATGTACTGTATGTTCAGCAAATATCAACCAGATATCGTCACGTGTGAATTGTGTTATTCTATGTCAATGTCCCTCTCTTTTACAGGAGAGCGTTTTAAAGTTTAGTCACAAAACCGTTCAGAATTATAAAACATTGCTGATATAGTATGAAAGTACATCCATTGTAGAAACATTTCCTTAAGAAAAAGAAATCCGGATTTTTATGGTTGCAGAGAAATTGTAGAAACAAAGAATTGACATAGAATCATTTTATGAAAACACACGTTGAGTCTTTTAAAGTTTCGAAAATGATTCTCTCATACAAAAACCCCAATTGTACTTGAGTGTTGACGAAAGTATTGTCAAAGTGCGCATGATATTCAGAATTTCAAGTTTTTTTATCTTCCTTTAGAGTGAAATATTCATGGATTGAAGCAGAGAAATGCATGCCAGCCTTCGCAGGCACCATAGGATCTATTTTTTTTAAATCATTATTTATCTTATCATTATTATTTTATTTTACAAAGACATTAAAACAAAGTGTTTTGACAGGATATCTGTTCAGTATAAAGAAACTGAAGCTAAGAAATACTGTCTTGTCTTATGTTGAAAACTAAATGTTCCTAGTAAAGGAAAACGAAGAAAAATGAACAAAATAACAATAACAGTGCTGTTAAAGATTGCAACATGATTAAAAGGTGTGCCTGCTCAAAACCAAAGCATTGGGACTTTCACTACAAGTCTGAGTACATGTTGAATTGGATTGCACTGAATGGGAATACTTGACATAATATATTTTCCTAACTCTAGTATGGCAGTTAGATAAAATAAAAATAAAATTAAAATTACTTTATAGATATTCCATAGAATACCGAAGACTTCTGGAACTGTTTGTGATGATCCTAACAGGTCTTACCATCCCTGGTTATTTTCACAGCTGAGTTTTATTTCAAATTATCCAGGGACTTTAAGACCAAATCTCCTTCATGATCATTGTTTTTTTTATCAAGTTTGATTTGATGGTACAAGGTCTGATGGAGTGACCCTTTAAACAACCACTCTCAGAAACTGCGTTATCCTAGGCATATTTCGGTACTACTTATTTTGAAAATAACGTTAGATTTTCTAAAACAAACACAAGATGTATATTTCTGGCAGCTGTTAGAAGGTCCACCAGGTCATCCTCTTCGTTGCTACTATTTTGGACATAGTTAGGGTCCACACCGCTGTCATTGAGTGTGTCCAAGCTAACAGGGGTACTTAAGTCTATTTCATTACCATCAGCACCATTTGAAACATCCTCCATCCTGTAATAGACCTAATAATCTTCTTTGTATCTACAAAGCATTCCACTTAAAAGACCATGCTTTGTTTGGTAAAAAGAGTAACAATAAAACCACCACTTATTAGCGTGATTACTTATGCTTCCAATAGAAGATTTCAAACCAGCTCCTCTCACAGTCTTTTTCTGTCAAACGTACTGATGGCAGTCATCTTGTCACGTGACATGTAGAGTGACTCATTGACAAGGACATAGAATAAAACAAAAATTACACAAATACAAAAGTTCAATAACATAGAATAACACTATAGTCACGGACAGCTTATTAGGCAGTGACAGAATAAAACAGAATGAATGTTTTCTGTTACGTTGGACGACATAGAATAAAACAGTTCTCTGATTTTCATATTTCCTGCAGGAATTGATCATAGTTCTTACTCGATATTGAAAATATACGGGGCACAGAACACTTTTCCAGTTTAAAGTCATTTTTTTTATTTTTGGTGACATAGAATGGACAATTCTCACGCGACGATATCACAATTTTTATTTCATTTTTTAAACCTAAAATATACAAAAATTTATAAAAGCACCATGATTTTACATACCAAAGTTTCATGTAGCCGTGAAAACAAATTTCCATGGTTAACAGTACATCAAAATATATGTGGAAAGATTGGTTACTGGGATGGAAATTCAGCTAAGTTTTTGGAGCTACGATCTACCGAATGCGTGGGAAATGCAACTTTAGAACTTGACATTTACAACAACACCAACAATAGAGCTCATCCGAAATGCTATTATCAAAGACTTCAAATTTGCGCTATCGACAATGCATATTGTAAAATCGTCCTGTGGTTGCGAAAGGAACTCCCCAAGGGAAGTAAGGGATCCCCAGAAATTCTCTGAAGTAAAAACAGGAATGAATGGAATGACTTACCAGCAACTAACAATAATTTGTTTGTCTTAAGTCGACTTCTCAGAGATTTCATGTGCCGAAATTGTTTGGAGAAAAGCGGTCGTTTCATAACAATCAGGAGTAGAATTACATGCATTCAACTAACGTTTAGTTTAATAGTTATAAATAAGAGAAAGAATATAATTCCTCTGTTGTATGGTGGTGATTACGTATAAGATCTTTACTCATACGAAAAGTCAGTAAACGTAATTTGCAGTAAATTAAGTTGTAATCGGAACGAGAAGACCATCTAGGACACAAATAAGAGTTCAAAGCACTATTATGTTTTTAATAGTTCATGAGTTAAGAACACAAGCTTATCTGGAAAACCTAATTACCTCTATTAGTATAAAATATATCCTTACTGGCAGATACGTTTTGTTTTGACTAAAGAAATAAATGCACATTCGAACTTCAGGAAGGCATTTGAAGTATTTTACTAATAGCTATATTTCTCCACTTTGAAACTTCTGTCACAGACGTCATTTTAATGTGGGATTATATGGTATATTATCTTAGAGATTACTTCCTGTTTGAAACTTTTGCACTGATAGTTCAAAAACAAACTTATTCTATTCTCTTTTGAAAGTGTTGTAATTTGAATTCCTAGGATAAACAGTTTGGTACTTATGGAAATTTAAACGATACCGCGCTCGTAGATCCAGACTTTCAAAACGAAACATTTAAAATTCAAATCATCAAAAAATATAGGGGCCATTTCGGAAGGAGAAGAGCATTGATCTAATGAATACCCTCACAGAAATTAGAGGAAAATATAATCTTAGGATTAGTGAACAATTAATCCAGTGTTTTACCTCATGTGGAATAGCTGCAATACAACTGGAATTTTATTTTCCCCCTCAAGAAAATAATAGCACCATTGAAGGTTTTTTTTCTACTTCGTAGAAATTGTTTATATTAAGTTTCATTATAAATATGGGTACACAAACGCTTGTTCAGTATATCACTTTTGGCGCTCAATCTTGCATAATTAAGGTGTAGTTTATCTTATAAAGAACGATAACTTTGTCAAGTTTGAATCTGTGAAATGGATAATTACACTGCTCTAAAAGATTACGGGAACATGGCTGAAACAGATAAAAGGACGGAGAAAAATAGTGGAACAGCGATGCAGTTGGATACTAGTCGCTCTCCCACAACAGACACAGTAACCCCATGCTGTAAAATGGGTAAAATAGGACCCCAAAGGCAGTTGACACAGGTGAAGCAGGAAAGGGCACACGATAGGTAAACGTACAAGATCGTATAGGGTCGTACAAACGAATACGCACAACAATAACAACTTATCGCTAGAAAGATGTATGGTCTCCATGAACTGCTAACACCGCTCCACACCTGTTGGGCATGAAATTGATGAGTTTGTCGCTCCGAGTTTGAGATATCCTGCACCACTCCTCCAGGAGGGCAATTTTCAGCTGTTGAGGAGTTGTTGAACGTGCCACTGTATCTGCAATACCTCTTTCAACAATATCCTAGACAAGTTCTTTAGAATTGAGGTCCAGGAAGCACGTGGGTCACACTATACCTGCATCCTGAAGCATGTCATCCACCAACTGAGCTCATTGAGAATGGATATTATCGTCCATGAAAATAAAAGAAGCACCAATTGTTGCTGCCATAGGGACAATGAACCCTGAGGTCTGAGAATCTAATCTCTATACCACACTGCTATCAGGCTACCATGCCAAATCACTTGCAGCTCGGTACGTCGCACACTGGCAATGGCGACGCACACCATACATCCACCACCACCATATTGGAATTTTTTAACGCACAAGAGCAGGTTAATTACCGGTTTCACGTTCCTGCCAGATCAATACCCTTCTATTTTCTGCTTCTATACTGAATCGCAACTTATCAGAGCTCAAGCAAACTCCACTCGGTAGAGCCCCACTCGCGGTGTGCCTCACTTCAGTTTCTACGGACATTAAGGTGTATCGTCAATGGGATGGAGACCATCTTCATGTTGGTGATTGCCGGTAATTTGGGTGAACATTCTGCGTCCTATTGCTGTGAGCAATGCACATTGGAAGTTTGTCGCTGTTTAGTGCATATTCCGACGTACCGCTAGTTCTAAGTACCGGCAATAGCGCGCCGTCGTTGTTCATGGACGACTCTGTCCTGGCCGTCACATAATACTTCCAGTTTGTTGTAGCTGTTCCATCAGGCGGAAGTGACACGGTGTGACATTACAACTGCGTTTGCAATGATTCGCTGTTGTTGTTTAGCTTCCAGCCTGCCTATAGCTCTCCAGGCTATAGATCCCAGTAAATGTTGTTGTTGTATTCTTCCTGTGCAACACTTCCCTGCACTAGCACACAAGTACTCTCTGTCTACGGTGGTCACACTGCTGGGCTACTTATTCGACACTGGTTTTGCGTTTTTATGGTTTGTTTTGCATTGCCCTTACTTCGTCCCTGGCTCTAGTGTATCCATGATACAACATAGATGTGCTGTGTCTGTTACGGGAGAGCTACTATTTGCAGCACTGTTTCGCAAGTTTTCATTGTTTTTTTTTTTCCTGTTTCTGACTTGCTCCACTATTTTTTTGACCGGTGCATATTAAAACACTTTGGACTGTATTCAGAGAGAACTCCTTACTAATCACAAGATAGTCATATGATTACTTAATACTGTGCTAACACCATACTAACTTTTCCTATTCAGAAACACAGATTACTAACTTTAGTCACTTGATTAGCGCGAGATTAGTTAGTACAATGATCTTGAGTGATAAAATTTGGTAACGTTGTAAGGGCAGAATTGCGCATGCGTAGTTGAGAGTTACAGGAGAAGGAAAAAAGGATGTTTTCTTCCACAGTGAGATAAAATTAATTATATGAGTGATAATAACACCACTATGGCTTACGCTCGACCTGTTCCGTTGTTCATGAATTAAAAGCTAACGTGACATTCTGATGCTTTGGATAACCATCAGAGTAAAAAAATAGATGTTCCTTGTATAATAAAACAATTCCTAATCTTTTCTCCTATTTATATCCTGCCACATAGTATGAAAGTCGTACATAGTACCAGGGTTTCCGCCAGGATTTTTAGTTTAGGGGTGTAAAGTCAAAGTTAGGAGGGTGTAACTAGAGTTTTGCAGGGTTTATATCGATTTCTAAACGTAAAGGTTGGGGTGTGTGCTCTACGATTTATAGAAAGACACCTCCCATTAACGAGCGTCTGGAAGAATCCCTGGATCCCATACAGAAAAAGAACGCCCGACTCATTATAAATCTAATGCTAAGAAGTTGTTTTATTAACACGATGTCAAATTTGTCTTTCTATTTATACTCTTGTCCATTCAGTTGAACATTGCGCAGTATCATGGCAATTAAAGTGTTTATTTTCTCTTCGTTCTGGGTTATGGTTACGAAAGGAAATGATATTTGTCCGTGTACACTGTACAGCCTTCAACGTGTAAAACCCAAATATGAAAGGTGGGACAACTAGTAGAAAGTACCTTATTTCTTGGCATCATCGTAAAATGTGATTTACGACGGCACTGATTCTTTTAGTTTCATCTCACTATTTTCAACTTGGTATTTGAATTTGAATTAAAGCCGGTAGGTAACTTTGGTTCAAGACGAATATTTCCACTTAGGGACACGAGTGGTTCGAACTCCTGTAAGCTATAGGTCCCATTAGCTATATTTTCCATTTCAGGAGTTACATTTCGCATAGTACGTAAATTCCTGTAGTAATAGAATACCAGGCTGATTTTAGCGCCATATTCGACCAGGCGCAAACAACCGATAACTCCCCATAGAAATCTTACGGAAAATTGGATGCATCACAATAGAATATATTTCAATTTCTAAGCATACGATCTTTTCCAATTCTTTGTGAAACACAATCTCTAATCCCCTCTTTGAGGACAACCTCTCATTATCTGTTCTCAAACGCCAGAAGTGCGGGAAAAAATTACTAAATTTGGGGTATGTTTCTATATGCTTAAATTAACATAGGAAATTATTACTTTTTAAAATGAATTCAAGTACAATTATCTCTCCTTCATGACATAGCAAAGAGTGCATATCAGAAGCAAATAGAAGCGCACCCCAAATTTAGTAATTTTTTCCCGCATTTCTGGTGTTTGGGAACAGAATATGAGGGGTTGTCCGCAAAGAGGGGATTAGAGATTGTGTTTCACAAAGAATTGGGAAAAATCGTATGCTTAGAAATTGAAATATATTCATTTATGCTGCATCCAATTTCCCGTAAGTTTGTTGTTGGGAGTTATCTGTTGTTTGCGTCTGGTCGCATACGGTGCTAAAATCAGGCCGGTTTAGTAGCATTATAAAATGAGCATGTGGTCCACCTATTTGAGTCATTTGTGTCCTTAAAAAGATGGTTTTAGCGTTTTAATTTACTGAAATGTGTTGTGCAGGAAAATATACTCACTTTTTCGTGAAGTAATTATGAATATTTATCTTTCTTTCCTTGTTTTCTATCGTCAAAAGTTCCGAGTAGGTCATTAGTACAACGCAAAATTAGGCCTCCCTCTTGTTGAAGTACGTGACTAGTACGTAATTAACTTTAGACGCTACTAGCGCACAAAAAATGATTCTGTATACGACTTCGACTAATCAGCTAGTCACTCGCTAGTACACTGAGCGAAGAAAGTTTCTGAAATGCAAAGTAGTGGAGGTAGGCAACACACCATACACGAACTGTACCGTTTAATCAGTTCTGGACAAGTAAGAAATATCTGTTTCCCCGTTCGTTCCTTCGTGAATATACAAATGCAGTGATTGGAGGGACCTATGAAGAGACACGCCCCTAGTCTGAATCCATGTACACGTTTTAGATCCTGCTCCAATCCTGGAGAAACTCTTTACATCACGAGATTATTGTAACCAATCATAAATTTGAATGTCTGAAACTTACTTCATCGGCGAAAATCATGAATTCCAAAAATAGAAAAGAACTGAAGTAAATAATAATAAGCATTGCACCCACTAAAGTTACAAAAATTAAAAATGCGCACTCTAATAAAGAGAGAAATAACACAATGTAACTTTAAATTGCGTTTAGAAAGACAACTATTCTCGTTTAAGTTTCGAAATGAAACCATCTTTCAATACTGGCAAAATATACAGTAATTGTGCCAAACTCTGCAGTGTTCTATGTGGCGTGATGAAATAATGCGTGGAAATAAGAGCCTTAGACTAGAATCTTACGTCCTCGGTTTAACTCTCTTCATATGACCACTCACTTTTTCAAACTTCCATTTTGTATAAAACAGATGAAAAATGTCAATTGAACAGAAATATTTTAAATTGTATTCCAAGACTTGAATAACAGAACGAGCTCAAAGAAATACATTACGCTGTCAATTTTAACACTAAAAGCTACACAAGGGATGTAATTAAGGGAATCAAGCGAACATGTAAGTTAATATGACCAGTCGTCGAGTTCAAGATGGTAATTACTGAAGACAACGCTTAAAACATTTTCCCGTAAGATAAATCATTTTCTCTACTCTTTACTAATTTGGGGGTGCTGTTTTCAAATTTGGCAACATAATTTCTGTCGCACGTAAGTGTTTTGTGATATAACTTCTTTACTTTGTCGTATATAGAACAAAATTGCCTGTTCATATTGTCTTGATTTTATGAATATTTACACACTATAGATCATAACCAGTGATTCAACCACACAACTCGAAAATCGACAGCTGATCGAAAATCGATAGAAACCATGCAAAACCCACTTACATTCTCCCAGTTTTAACTTTACAAACTGAAAATCCTTGCGGAATCCCTAATCATAACACAGGCTATCAAGCACAGAAATACAGTGACCAAAAATTGTACAAGAGCAAATGAAACTCAATTTGAGGTTATGAAGCAATGTTTACTTTATAACTTCTTCAAAAGTGTTACCTCGTGTCTACACACTAAATCAAAAGAGCGAAATTCCGCTCGATTTG
>JAGDQP010011563.1:0-52664 GCA_022664845.1 Lepisma saccharinum
AACCCGTATCGTTCATCCAGATTGCAGGGTCGGTTGCCAAGTTTCGGAGTGATTTTAAACTTTGAAATTACTAGGGCTAGAAAAGTGGTTGAGGTGACGTTGGCAAGGTCCCGGCAACGCGAATTAGAACCCGAATCATTTCTCCAGATTGCAGGGGCGGTTCCCGAGATTCTGGGGGATTTCAACTTTGGAACGACTGGGCTAGGAAGGTAGTTGATATGTCGTTGAAAAAGTCTTAGCAAGAGTTTAAACCCATATCATTCATCTAGTTTGAACGGGAGGATTCCGAGTTTAACAGACGGGAATTCGCAACTTTGAAGGTACTAGAGCTAAGAAAGTGGTTGAGGTATCCTTGGGATGGTCTCGGCAACACGAATTCAAACCCGAATCATTTCTCCAGCAAGGGCGGTTCCCAAGGTTTTGGGGGGGATTTCAACTTTGGAACGACTGGGATATGAAAGTAGTTTATGTATCTTTGAAAAGGTCTCGCCACAATTTTTCGAACGCAACATTGATCATATAAAGAGCATGCTCGCTGCTGAAGCCTGGCGGTGGCTTATATGCACAGTCCCCGACTCGACTCCGCCTCGCTTGTTATAAATTTGCTAATTTCACTTAAAAGCACCGTAGAACTTTGACCGTGAACTCTAGAATTTTGACATTAGCACTCAAGAATTTTAGTGATTTGTACTCAAGAATGAAGCTAATGTCTACTCAAGATCCAGGGTCTCTACTTATTTTTTTATTTTCTATTAGTATACTAATTAAGCATTTGACTGAAAATGGGCCAATTCTTAAATGCCATTATAGTATATGAGGATGTAAAATTTCCAACTTTCTGTATTTTCCCGAAAAATTCAAGGTCTGCAAACAAATAAACTCTTTTATCGTTTCTCTTCTTCGTTAATCAGTCAAACCAAGCTAAACTTCAACTTAGGCTCTGGTCGACTTGATTCCCACGTCCTTTTCATATCTTATCGCGGCCTGAGCCAAAGTTGTCTAAAAGTCAATGATAAAATTGATGCAAATAACATAAAAATAAAGATGTGAAATGAAGAAGTGCATTAGATAAAGATAAGATAAAGATAAAATGAATTTTATGGGCGGTAACAGCACTATGGCTTACGCCAGTCCCGATACGGGGGAAGCCCCTTATCTTTGTCACGTCTAAACTTAGCTGTTATTTGGATAAAATACGAAAACTGAAACAGTAAAATCATATAAAAGCTGAAGATGTAAAAGGTCTTCAGAAATATAAAACACTGGTGTAAATAGCCAAAAGAACGAGAAAGAAAACTAAAGATGTATAGAGTCTTTAGCATAACAATTTAAAAAGCGTGCAGGTTGTAATTTTTTCCTGATGCCTGAGGATTTCATCCTCGGTTGTTGATCCTGAATATTATCCCAAGCAGGTATAAAGACTCTATATTTCTACCCAAATAGGTAGTAAGTAATCACTTACCAGTAGCCACTAGTTTTAGGACCCCCCCCCCCCGGGTCATTCCATACCAAATCAACCAATAGAAGATAGTTTTAAAACTTGTGTTTTACAAAATGTGTGATATTTGGTAACTGTTAATTCATTAATATAATAAAAAATACAAAACTACATGTTTTTGTCACTTTCGGTTTTTGAGGAATAAATTGTTAAAAATAAAAAAATCGACTAATTTTTTACGCGTTTTGAAACCTTTAAGAGCCCGAAACTCAAAAACTATTAAATTGTCCTAGTCAACGCAAACTTCCACCATTTGTTTCAGAATTTCAAGAGCTGTAATTATTACTATAGTAATAATATTACTAGATAATAATAGAGCTGATATATTACTTGATTTTATTAGACCAATCTTTTTTCTATATTTTTTTAAATTAAAACAAAACTTTTTTTGAAAAACTCGAAATATAATTTTTTATTTTTCTTGAGAGAT
Source organism: Lepisma saccharinum (assembly GCA_022664845.1). NCBI lineage: Eukaryota > Metazoa > Arthropoda > Insecta > Zygentoma > Lepismatidae > Lepisma > Lepisma saccharinum. Next base: position 1,929 of record JAGDQP010011563.1, read on the forward strand.
AATATGTTAAATGTGCTTCTGATTAGAAAGTATGTGCAAAATTTCATGATGGTATTTCAATGGGATCATGTTGGAAAGAAATCTAACATAAGTACATAGCCATTTTTTTATAACGTGTATAATAAGCTTAAAAGGCAGTACGCAAAATGGCTTCTAGCAAAGTAAATTTAATTGGTTAAAATGTGATATACAGTATCTTAATTTCAGTTCTAGTGTAGAACAAGCCAAGCTGCCGTAGTTCAGTGGTAAAGCATTGGCGTAGCATTCGAGAGGTCGTTGTAAGATAAGATAAAATGGATTTGATGGGCACTATGTGTTACGCACGTCCCGACGGGAGCAAGTTCGATTCCAGCGGCCGACCACCCTGACTAAGGTTTTTCCAGTTTATTTTTCTCAATCACAACAGGCGAATACCGAGATGGCACCTTCAATATAGGTCCCGGCCCACACCTTCCCGAATCCTCCCCCTTATCACGGCCTGACCCTTAAATGCCTAAAGGCCATAAATATCAATTTTAAACGGCAGTAAGAATTATTAATTTGAAATTATTTATTTACAGGCTAATCTACCACATTTACTACTTTATTATAATAATAAAGTGGTAGGTTCATTAGCCTGTAAGTAACTAATTTCAAACTAATAATTCTTACTGCCTTGTTTTAAATACAGACATCAGGCTGGACTGGTTAGTTTTTACTAGGTTTGTTCTACAATAATTTTAAATTTGAATTACATTTTTGACCTTTAGGCATCTAAGGCTCAGGCCGAGATAGTGGGAAGGATTCGGGAAGGTGTTGGACAGGACCTATGTTGAAGGTGCCATCTCGACATTCGCCTGATGTGACAGGAAAAACGCTGGAAAAACCTCAGTCAGGGTGGTCGGGCGCTGGAATCGAACCTACGAGCTCCCGAATGCCAACGCCATCCTCCAATTTAAGTTCTCTTAATAAGTTAACTGCATGCTGGTTACCCCTTTTAAATAACTCTCGTATCCAATATCGTGCGCTTATATTTTCTGTTAGACTGGGTTAACAAATAGGTAGCACAAACACCCGCGAAAGGCACTGCTTGCGTCATGATCTCTCACCAAAACCAGACTCTGAAGCCATATATTCGATCTTCGACGACCTTGCTCTGATGAATGAAAGAGGGAGGGAACTCTGCTCTATTTTGGAATGTCTGCCCACGACCCTATAGTGTCATTTGACACCAGCCAGCAGAGTTCTTCTCTACCTCCCCCACGCACACTGGTTAGTGGTCACCACGGAAGTACGAACATAGAAGAGGAAAAGAAACCCTAACGTAAATATGAGCATCTGGTGGATGATATGACTAAGACAGAAGCCCATATATTACTATAGGAATTTCATTTTTAATAGCCTCACAAAGAATTGGTACATAGGATGGAGGGGAAAGATACATAAAATGAAAGAGGATACTAAAAAGAAGTATCCTGTCAAGGGTTTTAAAAAATAAGCCACGTTTTACACGAAAAAAGTGATTTTTTTTCTTCTCCGTATTTCTCTCCCATTTAAAATGTATGGCGTCAAGAGCATCTACATTTAAAATTATGCTACAAGGTCAGTTTTGCTCCTAAAATTTCCATTACATTTTTAAATGAAGGAGACATTCTTTAGGCAGTTCTGCATTAGGGCTTTTTTAAATTGACTTTCTTGTTTTTGTAATATGACCAAAAATGTTAGTACACTGTCTAACTGTACCTCTTCCCCTTAAGTAATCAATTCTATGTCTATTAAACGACCTGAGCAAACGTTGCATAAAAGCCATAAGTAAGTTTAATTTTTAAAAAATCCCAAAATATTTTTTGAATCATATATGTCGTATCCAAGATAAACTGAAATGATGCAAATCATACACCTCTTTCCAATGCACGCAGCTGTGCTCTACTTCGATTTTCACATTTCGGGACAGTAACAAATATTTTATTAGAAGAGCTTAGTGGCGTGTGATTGCATAGAGGAACCATGCACCAATTATACGATTTGTTTAAATTTTTAATTCTTGCTATCCGTTCTTAGGAACACTAACAAACCAAGTACCACTTGTAGCTGCATGAGCAAAAGCCCACTGATTGATTACGTTATAACATGGCGACGTTCGATTCAGCCCAGAAGTAGGGTTCTGTGTAAGGAAGACTTGATTGCTTTCGACCAACGCAACACGAAAAGAAAAATTGTTTCTCGAAGTCTGATTTATTTGTTAGAAGAAGAACGTTTTATTGCAATAAAAAAGTGACCGGAAATGTTCATTGCGCAGTTATTAGTCACTACGGTTCTGAATTTGTAGCATTTTATTGTGAAAAGAAAAACAGGTTTGGTTCTGCTAACTTAGGTTTTCCATGATTTTCTCAAATTCATCAAGTGAATGCGCAGAAGGTACTTTCCCAGAGGCCCTGGCCGCTGCTTTCCCCATCAGTGACCCCGAAAGATTGCTCGCCTAGGGCTCGTCTCTCAGACATGTGACGGGTTTAGACCACAGCTGCCTGTTAAGAATCAAATAATTTTAAAAATGAATCGAAAACAGAACAAGGTACTGGACGTAATAGAACAGCCTCGTAATGTTTAACGGTAAGAAACGTTTTTGTTAACAATATTGGAGAAAGAAAACGACTGAGTTTGCGAATTTCTTCTTAGCTAGCTAGTCTACGGCAAAGTTGTGTGATCGGGCTACCGTAGAGGCAAGCTTTTGTGGGCAGTAGCATCGGATGTTGCTACTGTTGATCTGTAGACATACAACCTGCCTCGAAATCCGAGGACGGTTCGTATTTCACTTTCAAAGTAGAACTCGTCCTCGTAAGATCTGTGCTCGATTAGGACGAAGTCGAAATTCAATCTTAAAGAATTTCTCTCTAACAGGGCGGCCGTAAGTCATAGTACTGTCCTTACAACTATTTTTTTTTAAATTAATTAATGTTGGCTATTTATCTGTATTTTTATTATTCCAGGTTGCTGACAAATACGACACTATCTTAATGAGTGTGTGCTACCCTGTTCAACAAATAAGAAATGGATGACAGAAGCCCGTGTAATCGGAGAGGCAAGTTTAGTACGCCGTTGTACTCAAACAAGCCATTCACACCTCCATCTGTCACAAACAAAACAGCACTGACTCCATGTAGAACTCTTGGGCTCCGCAGAAGTGTTAAAAAGTTAAGACCTGCTTCAGACAGTTGCTCAGAACTTGATTCTCCAAAAATTTCAAATGAGTGTTCGGAGTTGCAAGCTGCTGTTGCCCCGTGTGTGAAAAAGTTCAAAATTGAAGAGTGCTGTGATCACACCTCATCTGTATCGGAACGTTTAAAGCCTGCAACTGAAGCGTCAGAGAATGTAGAACATTTGAACGACGACATGGAATCAACGCGTAAGGAATATTCTAGTTGGCCTGAAGATCAGTTAGAAGAGTTAATTTATATCTTGAAGACTAGAGTGAAAGAGAAAAGAGAACGAGTGAATGCCTTAAAGCGGGAAAAGCTTTATACCAAGAAAGTGAGTAGACTCTGATAATTTATAAGGAATGATCGGGGGTGAATAAGGTTTGGTAGCAAATGCATCGGAAAATACAGTTCGCGACATTTAAAAGAGTTATTATCGACCCCAAAAACGGTCTTACTGTGGGGTAGAGTGGGAAAGTCCATTTACTTTTCTCGGTGAAGGGCAGTGACTTTGCGGCGACTGACTGTTATGGGTAGTTTAAATGGTTTTGTATTGCATGAAAGAATCTTCGTTGCGTTCCTAAAGTCTTGTTGAAGGCAGGCAACATGTCACCAAGGTGAAGTAAGTAGAGAACAACGAAAATTCCTTGTTGACGTAAATTGTATATCCACGTAAATTCGCCTCTCTTTAGTGAGTAACAGCTCACAAACTTCCCCATTCTAACCTGCGCTGAGACCGAATCTAAGGGTTGTAATTTTGAAATGCAGTGCATTGTATTAACCAAATTATATTAATGTGAATTTACAAAAGGTCGTCACCAACTCTTTCTTAAGGTAAAAATTTATGAAATTAATAGCATTGTAGTCGAAATTTCCAAATTTGTTATATTAGCAAATCTAGAGCTAGATCGTAACTAAAGCAATCAAACCTATGACCGGGGTACTATCTGTAATTAACCCGTTTATTTACTTATTAAAATGCAAACATAATATTGTCGACTTTCTGGGAGCCGTCCTTGTACACAGAGCAATTCAAGAGTAATTTTTCCACTCGTGTACTATTATTCAAAAGTTTCTCATCTGATATACTACAGGTATTTCGCAGATCTAAATATATACGCAAACACCATCGTTCTAACATAGTAATAACTGTCATTGCGTATTATTTATATATTCCACTATACTAAGAACTTACGGAAAATTTTATGAATAACCTGGAAAACGCAGGGAATTTCAAGTCACAAACATATTAGACACCATGTTGCAAGTCTCGTGGGCTAGTTTCAAATATTCAACACCTTCTATCATAGCAGCTAACTGGCATACTAGCTGTGCTATAATAGTTGAAAAAAAAAAAAAAACATTGAAAGTAACTTTGACAATGCAGTCCTAAATACATTGTTCCCACTCACCTGGAATAGTCAGGGAATCCAGCTTAGCACTAAAAAGTCAGGGAATTTCACTAAAAATGTGTGAAAACCTGGAAAAGTCGGAGAATTTGATAGCTTATTGTTTGGTGAAGTTCATTTAGCTACAGCAGGCATTTAATGTTAGATCGTTTTTGAAATTACTTGGAGGCTAATGTGCCAAATGAAGCAATGTAAGAAAAGAATAAAGTGAAATATTTTGATGTATCTTTATTTTCATGGAACTATAATCTTTTTGACCCATGGAATTATGCTATATATACAAAATGGGGTACCTGGAAATTTCTGAGTAGTGACCTGAAAAAGTCAGGGAATTTGATCTTGGCAAATGAGTGGGAACCCTGTATTGCAGAAGGCGCACCGAAAGGTTTTTGATGACCACAAGTTAAACGTCCGCAATTTGTATTAAGTGTTAAACGAGTATGGTTCTCTTCTTACCATTATTTTCCACACGTATCAGCAATAATAATATGAAATTGCATTTACCGTCACTTGATCTCCATCATCATCATCATCATTCATTCTTTAATTCGTAGAATAGTTGGCAACATTTCGCTTCTTCCATTTGTACCTGTCTTCAGTGAGATGATTGAATCCTGTGTAATTCTTTAGTTAGATGTATTTGGAGGATGATCCTTGTACGTTCCCCTTTAGTTCGTTCTTCCAATTTTCCCATATGATGTATGATTTTAATAATGAACTGGCAGTGTCAATCCATCAATCTCTTTTTTCTTATATTATTCTCAGGAAGTTTCTGTTTTCTCCATTTTTTCGAACACAAGTTTTTCTTTTTTTAGCATTCACGCTATTTTCATTGTTCTCCAGGACAATGCTTCACAATCATTAAGGCTAAGTCTTTTCTGTTCTGCGTTCTCTATTGAACAAGTCTGAAAGGTATAATGCAATGCTCCCTTCAGACTTTGTTGTAAACTGCTTCGCGACTTTTGGATCCGTAGATATTGAAGTTAAAAGTTACTTTTTGAAAAATCACATAACTGCACTGGAGGCTGTACTAATGAAATAAAACAAATGAAATAGACCCGCACATTAATTTGGAGTAAGTAAATTTATATAATGGGTTGTCATTTCGTTTATTGCCTTTGATGTGGACATCTGCCATCTTGGATTCTTTTTCGTGGAAACTAATTAATACCTTCTGTCTACAGCTGACGATGAGGAACAACATCCCTCAAAATATGTAGTCACTTTATGTTGTGTTAAGTGTTTATTAGTGCACATGAATTCCCTCAGAAGGTAATGTAAGTACTACAGTACTTCCTTCCCCTACTATTCAGATATTACCTTTGATATTGCCTATCTGACATGTTCCTATTTGTACTTTATTTATATGTAGTACAACGTACTTCTTACATAAAATGTATAGTACCTCTAAGTATAGTATATACTAAGTAAAGGAAATTTGGAAGCGTAATTTAGGTTAAAATTAAAGATAAAAAGAAAGGATTTTACTTAGAGCTTGTTTGTTTTTTTAAAAAAAAAGAGGAAAAAAAGAACAATTTCGATATTTTGAACATAGTTCGTTGTTAAGAAGAGAGGAATAAACGACTAATACGTGCACACTGAACAAAAGACTAAAGCGGTAATTGCGCCGCGCAGCGGAGGACGCATCAAGCCTGGAACAATTGACTGCTGTATTGTGTGTAAGTTTCAGGAGATCGTGTACAGATATGTATTGAAATGCTGTGCACATGGAAGATTTCGAGTTATTAAAGGTTTAGGCGAGGTTTCATTTCTGCGCTCAAACCGTGAATAAAAGCTCCTTTGCACAGGCAACTTGTTGAGATGCTGGTCGTAAGGCCAGAATATGAATGTGGCTACACGAAAAGATAGATCGAAATTGGTGTTGTGAGATTGGGTGTGTAAGGAGACTGGGGCATTCGATTTATTGATGGCGCAAAACATGGCTATTAATACGAATGTTCAGAGCTCCCATCTACTTCCCCCACATAAGAGGCATCACGGAATTTGCAAATTAGGATGTATACTACGTTACAGGTGTGGCATGTACTTTTGGGATTTAGGGTGTGGCGGACGCTAACAGTATTAATAGTGACTAGGAGATAGGGATGGAGTAAGTCCTACATCTGGGTCTCTTGTACGAGAGACAAGCTCGTATATGTAAGCGCTTGTTGGGAGTGGTAACCAGGAAGGCTTCGTACGGACCAAGATGTTTCTAAGAGTTTGGGGATGTTGAAACACTGATCTAGGTTTGGTGGAAAATACTAATCAATGTCTGGATCAAATTGGGAGCTGTGTAAATGAGAGTGTAGGATTTGTTAGAACTTCGTTAGTGTAGGATGGAACTGGGTGGTTAAAGCCGGTGGATTGAGATTGGTGTTGAAATTGTAAGTGGGTTGAATGGGCGAAGAAGCACGTCTGATCTTGGTTACAACTTTAGATGATTAGCCTCTGTTGACCAGAGCCTTCTGGAGGTGTTAGATATAAGTTTCGGTTAGAGAGGTGCTAGAATTTAGGCGTTGTCATCAGAGAGCAAGGAAAAAATAGGATCACTTCCTTGGTGTAATAAGGATGGGAACTTGAGTAGTGTAAATACTGCATATTGTTGGTAGAGTTTACGTGAACGGAAGTAGTGATGGTGTTTTGTCCACGTCAAGGAATGTAACTCTATTGTTTGAAATAGTTCAGTTGAACTGGACGTCACGAAATTGGTTCAGCTGTTCTAGGCTGGCCTCACCGTAAGACCAGGATAGTAGGACGTCATCCAAAAACTGATCCAGAGTAGTTAAGTCAAACGCTGGGTTTGTAGAAAATTCATGTTCGAGCTTGCCCATAAACATATTGCCATAGGAATGGACCTAAAGCTTCAATAGCTCTAAACCTCCTGTTTGCACAGCATTTTCAGTACCTATCATTACACGATCCACTCCTGAAACTTATACGCAATACAGCAGTCAATAGTTCCAAGCTTAATGCGTCATCCGCTGCATGGCACCATTATCGATTTAGTCTTTTGTGCAGTGGGACCGCGGTAGCTCAGTGGTAGAGTGCTCACCTCTGTTGCTTGTGGTCCTCAGTTCAATCCCAGCTGTTACCATGTGGAATTTGTGGTGGACAGAAACCGTGTGCGTGAGTTTTCTCGTGGTTCTTCCGTTTCCTCCCACTTTCTTCATTCCATCGTTTCTCCCATCATCCTCATCCATCCAGGCTGAGCCAAAGTTTCCTAAAGGTCTTACATAAAATTCATATTCAGTGTGCACGTGTTCGTCGTTTATTCATTTCTCCTTGACAACGAACTATGTTTGAAATAGTTGTTTTTCTTTGTGTCTTTTCTCCTGGAACAAATACGATGTAAGCAAAGTTTTTCTTTATATCTTTAATTTTACTGAGTTGCCGTAGCTCAGTGGTAGAGCGTTGGCGTAGCATTTCGGAGGTCTAGGGTTCGATCCCAGCGGCCGACAATCCTGACGGGTTTTCCAGGTTTTTTTTTCCTGTCGCACCAGGCAAATGCCGGGATGGAACCTTCAACATAGGCCCTGGCCGACACCTTGCCAAATCCTTTCCCCTTCTCTATCCCGACCTGCGTCTTAGATGCCTAAAGGAATTAAATAAAATTCAAATTATCTTTAATTTTAGCTCTCTATGGCCGCTCCCTAGCATCAATCTTTGATCTTTTATGTATAACGTGGATTAATCAAAAACAAGGTACAACAATAAATGAAAAAAAAAAACTATGATAGGAGATGAACTAATTATGTATTCTAAGAAGGATACACACACATCTCTTTTCCACGTAATTCCGAAACAAGTGCCTGAATGTTTACGGTGACTATTTCTGAGAAACAGATCCCATTCAAACAGTTGCCTTGCATGTCTGTATCTACTGTACAAAGTTCATGTAAATACATTTATTACTGTCCCAGCAAATGCCATCGAACGGGTTTCATTTGAACGCCCCTTATACAGGGTTTGAAAAAAAAAAACTGGTATATTAAAAAAAAAAGCCACCTGGGCCCAGGTGTTTTTTTTTTTTTCGGGTTTTAGAAATAAAATGTGAATATATGTAGATGTCAAGCTGTATACAGACCTTAGTCGGTAACGGTGTGTCCCTACTGTTGAATCAGAAGGCTTGGAGTGGACTTGTTGGGTATGGGGGCAAGGGGAGGGGGATAATTTCATGGTATGTGCACTGGATTCATGCCACAGCGTGGTTCGGAACCCAAGGTAATTGTAGGTCCCGGCATTACGCTATTCATAGAAGAGACTGAGGGAAATTAGGAAGAACCCCATTCGGGATGGTCTCACTGATACGCCTGAGCAGGGTCTGATTTAGAAAAAAAAACTTTTAAGGCCTTTCGGCAATTTTGCCTCAGGATAAATGAATGATGATGGAGGCATTGGTGGAATAAAGGAAGTGAGAGGAACCGGGAGAACCCCGAGAAAACCCACGCACATAGTGTTTGTTCACCACATCGGCACGGGCTGCGATGGAACCAAGAGCCCCACGCACCACAGATGAGCGACCACTGAGCCACCGCGGCCCGAGTAGGATGTGAATTGCCGCTCAACCTTCCCAGTTTCACTTGGCCGTCCAGCATACTAACCACCAGACCACAATAGACGGTGTAACCATAATATCCCCCCCCCCCTTTATTCTCATACGATTTCCTGATTAACTCTGTGTTCTGGATAATAAGTGCTCAGGGGCGGTCTGGTAACAAAAAGTCCTTCATGGTAGTGAGCGTTATGACGCATGGGCCCGCCAAAAAACTTGCAAGGACCCTTAGAATACTGATGAGGTCTTAAAATAGAAAGTATTAAGTAAATATATTGCCTTAAAAGAATATTATAACTATTGCTTTTGCTTGTGGAGCAAGCAATTACAGGCGGTTACAATTACTTTTAGGAAGGTTTTAATATCTGGTGTAGTAAAAAGTAATCCATTATTTTGCCAATAGATGGCTTCAGTGATCTGTATCTCGCGTTGTATAAGTCCGATCGGGTTCAACGAGATGGCGTTCAAACTATGAGATTCCGTACTACAAACACTGTTCAGATAGTTGTGATGAGTTGACTCAGTGTTGTGTGAGCGCGCGTCAAAATGGACACTAGCAAAGAGAAAATACGCTATATTTTACAGTTTTTCTTCGATAAAGGCGAAAACGCAAGCCAGGCAGCTGCAAATGTGAATAGTGTTTATGGTCCTGATACTGTAACAGCCAATCACGCGCAATTTTGGTTTCGTCGATTCCGTTCCGGTAATTTTGACGTCAAAGATGTACCACGCACTGGAAGGCCAAGTGTCGAAAATGTCGATAAAATCATGGACATTGTCGCGTCCGACCGTCATGTAAGCACTGTTTCGATTGCCCAAGAGCTAAACATTGCACAAAAAACCGTGTGGAACCATGTGCATAAGGCTGGATACAAAAAGAAGCTTGATGTATGGGTGCCACACGAGTTAACGCAAAAAAACCTCATGGACCGAATTTCCATCTGCGAATCGCTGCTGAATCGCAACAAAAGCGACCCATTTCTGAAGCGGTTGGTGACTGGTGATGAAAAGTGGATCACTTACGACAACGTCACGCGAAAACGGTCGTGGTCGAAGCGCGGTGCGCCGGCGCAAACGGTGCCCAAGCCAGGATTGACGGCCAGGAAGGTTTTGCTGTGTGTTTGGTGGGATTGGCAGGGAATTATCTACTATGAGCTGCTCCTCTACGGCCAAACCCTTAACTCGGAACTATACTGTCAACAATTGGACCGTCTGAAGGCAGCAATCGCCCAGAAGCGCTCAGCTTTGGCCAATAGGAGAGGCATTGTGTTCCACCAGGACGACGCCAGGCCACACACATCGATAGTGACTCGCCAGAAGCTCCGGGAGCTTGGTTGGGAGGTTCTTATGCATCCACCTTATAGTCCGGACCTGGCACCGAGTGATTACCATCTGTTCCTGTCCATGGCGAACACGTTTGCTGGTGCAAAATTCGCTTCAAGAGAGGCTTGTGAAAATCGACTGTCTCAATTTTTTGCCAATAGGGACAAGGGCTTCTATGAGAGAGGCATCATGATATTACCTTCCAAATGGCAACACGTTATCGAACAAAACGGCGCATATGTGACCTAAATCGGATCATTCTAACTATGGTAAGTCAAGCCTTCAATGTCATGCAAAAATAATGGATTACTTTTTGCTACACCAGATAAATGTTATTTGAAACAAAATTTAATTTAAACTTTTTAGAACGGCTTTAGGGAGGTTGAACGAATAGCATGTTATGGAGGGAGAGAGGAGAGTGGATTGGGATGTTTTAAATTTTAATGATAAAAATATAAAGTAAATTTTGATACCGGGAGTAGTTGTTACAAGTTTTACCACTACTGCCCATATGAAGAATTGATATAATAAAATGTGTTTTGTTTTTTCATTAATTGGATATTTTATGTTTTTATAAAGAGAAAGGTGCTTGTATGAGAATTGAATTTAGTTACCGGGCGATGGAATTTGCAAGACTTATTTTTAAGAGTTTTTTTAACGATGAAGTGCTTTTTGGTTTTTTAGGGCTAAAAAAAACAAGTATTTTACGTTTTTGTTTTGTGTGACTGAGAATTACTTATTTTTAATAAAATTTTATTGACTTGGGATAATAGTACGAATTTGGAAATGAAACATAGGAATTAGATAACAGTAAATAAATTTTATAAGATATTTAATTAAAAAAACAAAACAATAGAAATAACAAAACAAAGAAGTACTAGAGGATGAAGTTTTTTGGCGGATTTGTTGGAAAGTGAACAAAATTAACTTTTAGTATATTTACATTTTTGACTTTAGTTTGAGAGATAGTAAGTTTTACATGAAAGCTTGAGGTATTGAATTATTAATTGCTTACATGTTAGAAATTACACGGTTTTATTTTAACCAATATATATGTTATAAAGGAGCTGAGTTAATGTTATATTTGTAAGTATGCTTTACATTGATATTGCTTTTTTTTTTTTTTGCACTATTAGAAAATACAGAAAATAAAAGTGTAACACAGTTTTGACATTACTGCTATGATATTATTAGAGATATTAAAAAAAAAAAAAAAAAAAAAAAGTTTAATTGTTCTTTGGTTGCCTTGCAACTAGACTGAGGGGAAAAATAAAGTATAATAATACTGTATTGTTTAGTGGGTTTAATATGATTTGATACGCTTTTACGTACAAGGTACAATTGGCATAAAAGAAAAGGTTTATAAAGAGCTAAATTACATATTATGTGGCTAGAAGGCGTTTTAGACATTTTACAGAGCATTTATTACACATGTGTGATTTTATTACACTGTTATAGATTTAAAACTTTTAATAGTATTTTTAAAAATTGAGAACTACTGGTTACTTACTTAATTGCATATGCATTACTTATAAGTGATGGGAAGATAGAAAAACAAAATTGCCTACGAATTTATTTGGTTAGAAGATTGGAATAAGAGTTTAATGAAATAAGAAAAACAATAAAATAAATTATGGAGTGAGCTTTGAAAGTTGGGAATTAGAAATTTGAAACGATAGTAGGGTGACTTGCATGCTATTGGCTGACTTTTGTTTAATTAGGGGATGCGAAGAATAAACGAAGTAGGTTGGCGGTATCGTTAGCCGTTTTAGTTGACAGACTGAGTTAAACACTATAATAAAAAAATACACAACCCTTTTTAAAAAACACATTGCATTGAGGAATAGATATATATAGATTGATAGATAGGTAGGTAACAATATTTTTAAATTTAAGCACACTTTATTTTATAGAAATTTAACTTATTGCTTTTAAATATTAAATATTTATTGCAAATATTGGCTACTATTTGCGGCATAAAAAAAATACACTTGACGACATGATGCAAATTGTAGGACAAAATTAAACACGTATATTGCGGGAATTATCTGATTGACATTTGCTCTGAAGTGAGCTAATTTTTATTTATTTGTTTTTATTATTTTTGTAAGAAAAAAAAAATAATACGGAATAGTTAGGCCTGCTATGAAACTTTTGAATATTTTAGAACATATTAGAGAAAAATGCATTTAAGCTTTTTTTTGGTTTTTAAGTTGGCAAGTAAACTACTTTTTTTTATATTTAGATGTATATAAATTTATAATATTGCATTATATTTGTTAAATGAGTTTTTGAATGGTTTTTTTAGAACACGGTAAATTACGGGAACATTTACAGAAAGCAGATTTGACATTTTGTTTTTTTAAATTGTTTACGTCGGCATAAGCCGGAACGGGAATGATAGCGTTTTTGACCCAAAAACTTAATTTTATTTTGAAAGATTATTGCCGCGTTGCTGCAATTGTTTAAATAAAGTTTGGGGACAAAGTAGGACTAAGAAAGTAGAAAATGTGGTGCAGATATGCCTTTGGAGAGTTTATTTTTTCACGGATTGACGGTTTTGGTTTTTTAAATAAGCAGTTTTTTTAATTTGCGTCTGGCCTTTGAATATATGGCGCAAAAATATGTTGGTAATTTGTTAGATTTTACCTGTTTGTTTGGAAACTTCCAAATAAATACTTTGACACTTTTTGGCTTGGATTTTGGTATTTTTAATGTTTACCAATGTAACTTGTAAAGCTGTAGCATAGTTTCACACCTGAGGCTTGTTGTTATTGACCATTTTGGTTTACACACACAGATGCTGAGTTTGTGTTTAGATGAATTGTTATTTATATAATTTAATTTTTGGCTGGTACCAACACATTGAGCACGACAAGTAAACATATTTAATAAAAAGAAAATTGGAATTAATACGGAGAAGCAAACTGATGAAAAGGTTTTTTGAAGATTAGGGCGCACTAAAAACGATTTAGCTATTTATGTTATTAGTGTTTTAACATGTAAAAATAATTAAGATATGTGTGACTATTGAATTATGCTTTACTTGAAGTTATGTTGACGAGATTTTTAACTGTTTTGCCCTTTGAAAATTTAGCCTTGCGCTTGTCTCCGTGATGATTTACTTTCTTCGTCCTCCTGACACTTAAAATTTTAAAAGGATTTATTTTTTTGCTATTACTGTTGTTTACATGCCGTTTTGGTGTGTATTTTATTTGACAAACCGTTGCTGGTGTCCCCTTAGGTGCGAAATTGGTACGTGCTTTAAGTAAGATGTACAGGATTTTTTTTTTTTTTTGGGTGGTAACATACAGCGTTTTTTGATTTTAGACCTAGTTTTTGACTTGTCGGCGACAACTGCATTTACAGGTTTATAAAATGCACGGTAGCATATTTTTTGTAAGTAGGGAAGTTACTAGCCATTGTAAGGCGCTGTCTTTCTCTTTTTACAATTGTTTTTAACGTGCAGCCGGTTGAACTTTTGTTGTTTGTTCCTTTATTTTTGAAGAAATAAGAAAAATAAAATGGGATTTAAAATGAAACAAAAAAAAGACGGTTTTGATTTAATTAATTTGATTTGCATATAGAAATTTATATTGACACAATGACAATAACAGATATGCATAAATACGATGATGCGAACTGTTACAATATGAATTATTAAAGCACTTACTATTAAACTTTACATGGCACCTTCTTTGCTTTCTGTGAGGGCTCTACAGTAGATCTGCTGAGATTATAACTTCAGCCCTGTCTTAATGTTGGTCATAATAAGTGTTGTCAAAAATACTAATTTTGAAAGACCGACAAGACCTCACGTTATCAGTAGAAACAAACGTGGATTAAGTGTGGGCTTCTTTATTGGGTAACATTACGCTTCCATGACAAAAGGTGCGGGAGACCACTCGGGAATTCCTGGGTTCGCGGCTGGGCCAGTCCGCCCCTGCAAGTGTTGTATCAATATTGTATTTGTTTGAAAAATTATATTATTAATAATATTGTAGAGTGTAGTAATTTTGCACTCAATGTGATACAACAAGGACGTAGTTTACGATTGTATGATAAACTTTTAACAATAATGTCATTTGTAAGTAATTGCAAAGATTGAAAGTAAAGAGCATCAAAATCTATAATCTTTTTAGCTGGAAGAGTTAATTAGTTCTAGTCAGTAGTTACGAAATCAACAGGTGGAAAGCAGTTTTAGTTTGAAGTACTGACTGAGCTCCAGTACTTTCTTGTATTTCAATATCACAAAGGTAAAGTACTGTGGATTTTAGACAGCAATATTATTCTGCAGTTGGAATGACAGTTGTGATTGTATTCTAACAATCTAAAATGCAATGGTTTTCTGTAAAGTGCCCTCAGTTTAGGAATTATTTAAAGACAATTAAAGAAAAAAAAAACACCTTGGCAAACCCTGCCCATATATATTATGTTGGCAACATCACCTCTTAGCCCAAGTCCCGCACCAGTCCGCTCTATCCTTTTTCTCTCTTACCATGTGAAAACGCTTTTCTATTGTGTTTGTGAAGTTCCTGTACTCCTGTCTTAATGTTCTACTATATAAGTGGGTGATTCTGAAATTAGGGGGAATTTTGTCATTGGGAAAAACATAAAATTAAAACTTAGAGAAAGAATATGTAATTTTATTTTTAAATATCTAAGATCTAAACAAATACATATATTACTGTAGATGAGGTCAAGAAAAATATACATATATATATATATATATATATTTTTTTTGGAAAAAGGCAATTTATTATTTTGACAGACATGGTGGTTACATTTATATCCACGAAGGTTACAAAACAGACTTTCTCAAGAAATATCTAGGCTTAATAAATTTTATTAACGAAAAAATGTAATATTTTAAACTTTACGCTTAATGTAGATTTGAGTATACGGCTAAATTTTCACTGAACTTAAATTGGAATGTTATGTTGTAATGCAATCGTTTTTACTAAATTCTAGTCTGCTAACATCATCTTGTGGAAAGAAGTTGATTACATCTGATTTAATTTTGATATTATTTTTTCTCCTATACTCTCCTTTTGCTTTTAACGCCTCAAAGATATTTTCTCCTTTAGTAATATGTTGTAATCTTTTAAAATAAGATTGTATTCAGTCTTTTATTTTCTTCACGCTCCTGTACTTGTTTTTAGAATAATCCCTGATAATACTAAGAATACGAGTTTTCGGGAATATTTGGTACATTCATAGTTTTCCTTAATTTGAGATGTAAGTACAGCGGAAAATTCTAAGCTTTTTCTAACTTTTGGGGAAACATATTCTCCTCTGAGAAAATTCCTTACTTTGGTTGTTGGGCTATTTTTATTACTTAACGTTCTTTCAAACGAGAGTATTTCTTTTTTATATCTTTCCGCTCGCCTTTTATTTATCTCTGATTTGTCCTTCAGTTTATTTATTGTTCTGTAACACTTGCATTTATTTCGCTTTGCCACTTTCTTACAACTTTTCTTTCGACTGGTTACTGCCCGGTCAATGTTAGGCATAAAAATAACATTACTTTTCACTTTTGGATTAGTACCATCATTATCAGTGTCAGGAGGAGTTGCATCTTCCAGCATTTTATTTACTGCTTCTTCCTATTTCTTCTTCTTCTCTGTGCCTTCTAACTGTTTCACGTATGTTTTTTTCTCTGGGCTCTATTCTCTCTCTTAGTAATTTCTGATATTTTTTAAATCTTTACGTATGAAGTTCTGGCTTTATTTCTAACACCAAACTTCAAAGAATTAGTGCTTTTGTTCAGAGCGATAAGACCCAACCTTTGGTACAAATGTTACAATTCAAAATTTTAATCATATATATAACATTTCATTAAATTTTAATTCAATATTCATCAAACTAATAATGTTATTCAAGAAAACATCAAATTTATATTATAGTGGAGTGATCAGCAAACATTTGATGGAATTATCGGAATTTTTTCCTCCGAGTGGCTCTAAGACATTTTAAATAAGAAGCTACATAATAACTAAAATACATAACTAATTTTGATGATAAAATCATGAAGTGTTCATTATGGTAACCTCCACGTTGCATACAAACCATGGAGGTTATAAAAGTGCACTTCACATAGCCTGTATTCAACGCTAGAACATAATAGTATCCAGTGACTTCGTTTTTAGAAGGAAAAACAAAAGCGATTGAAAAAACATTTTAAATAATAAAGTTAGCAAACACATGGAGGTTACAAGATCAAAGAGAACGCACCTATTTTTCGAAGATTTTTCACGAACAGGTAACTGTGCACACACTAATCAACATATCACTCACAAAATGGCTGCTCTGAGCTTTACTTTCAGATCTAGAGACCGGACAGTGCTGCTTCCTTGTAGAGTTTTTGGTAATATCTAAGTTATTCTGTGGAGGTTAGGGACCAAAACCTAGGGACAACATTTTCACTTTAAATAAACCATTAAAATGACTTAAAAATTTTATTTCTTGCTAAGTAGTTTCATTATATATGTTTTACATTAGTAAATGATTTGGATTTTTTACAAATTTCATATTTTTCTTCCGTTGAAGATGGAAAATGTTGGTGGGGACATTCCACGGACTTTTCTTTTTTTTTAAAGCAGAAAGATGAAACAAAGGCTAAAAGAAAGACTGGGAAAACAAAATAAGGTCTATTCTTTGCTTAATAATAATTTAGTTAGTTTAGTACTGTATATCTGGAGGCTGAAAAATCAGAGGGACTTAAAATTCCCCTTAATTTCAGAATCACCCAACTATCCTTTTTATCTGCCTTTTTTTCCACACTTTAACACGTGTTATCCATGTGTTACTATTAGAGATGGAAGTGAATGACGGCAACATGTACTGTGATGATCGTTCTACAGATGGGGTTAGTGAACAAGATGTTGCGCTTGACAGATGGCGCTGGAGTCACTATGCGATACGAAACAATGGCTGCATTCGACGCTGTGAGCGCTCAGAAATATCTTTGCACTGTGAAATCTTTCGAGTTCAGCGCCTAGTTCAACTTCCGCAAACAGTTGAATATTATAGGGCGAGAACCAAATAATGGCGCGAATTGAATTTATTTCAAGGCCTTTAGGCACCTGAGGCTCAGGTCAAATAATGACACGAAGGGAGATTTACAATATCGTTAATACATCTAACATATAGACGCGAATTGTGTAGATGGTTGTTCCTATCACTGTACTTCTTTCCATGTTAGGGTTAGTTTAAATTTGAGATCTGAAAAAAAAAGTGGCCACCCACTCCTCTCCTTATCTATTAACGTATGCTTTTTTATTTTCTGCTTGGAAACATTTGCGCCTTTATAGTAGGCGTGGCCAAACTGATCCGGATCCATGTTTCGGATATTGATACTGGCATATATATATACCAGTGCATATTTCTATAAGTAGAAAGTAATTGATAAAATATCTTTATTGTTTATATGATCCTGATTATATTTGTGGATGGAATGGGACTTCTTTAGTTTTTTTTCAAGTTGTTAACTAAAAGTTTTGCACGACATGTTAAAGTTTATTTTTACTGCGAGCATTGACTGGATGGACTCAATTTTCATTTGCAACTTTTCCTCAACCTATCTGAAGTTCATGTGAAAAATAACCCCTCTACTCCATAGTCCATAAGGGACAATGCTTCCCGGGAGAGACAGTAGTTCAATTTGGTCGTTGTAGGGAATGACCAATATTTTGTCTTTGAGATTTGGTGGCCGGTAGTTGTCAGGTACGATGTGATGACCAAACGATTAACAATATCATTACTTAAAATTTCCAAAGGGGAAAACTTCCAAATTTTAAGGGAGGTGGGGGGGGGGGGGGAAGGGTAACTGCATGTTGGTCCAGAGCATTTACATTTTAAATGGAAGTGAGCTTTTAAATTAAACTCTTTAAATATTTTTTTTCTGTATTATTGTAGTTAACAAATTTAGCCGATGTAACACCAATATCTTAGAAGCGTGCGATGAGATACAGATGCTTATCAGAATAATGGAAACACCTGTAGTTGGCAACACGTCAGATGTATGGGTTGGCAGTGGTGTCGTGGCGACCGCAGCGCCGGACTGCTGGTGGTGGTGTGTTAGGTCGGTCTCCATACTACGTCAGGCGTCGTGGAACAGGAGTGTGCAGTGGCTGCAGCAGACGGAGGTAGTGTAAAATGGGAGACCTCTCAGAGTTTCAAAGAGGGCAAATTGTTGGTGCGCGGTTATGTGGAGTGAGTGTGACGGCAGTGGCTAGTGTGTTAGGTGTGTCGCCAGGGACAGTGTCGAAGGTGATGACCGCCTACACAACACACGGGAAAACCACATCGGGGAAGCGGAACAGTGGGCGGAAGAAAAGCATCAATGACAGGGCACGCCGGGTATTAAAGCGCATTGTCACGCGGAACCGTCGTGCCACTGCGGCGCAAGTGACGGAGGAACTCAATCAGCACCTCCCCCAACCTGTTTCGACAATCACAGTCCGCCGCGAATTACATGACATGAACTTACGGGGTCGTGTTGCACGGGCCAAACCTCTCATCAGGGACCAGAACGCTTTAGCACGCCGCAAATTGTGCCGCGACCATGCAACTTGGACCGTTGACGACTGGAAACGTGTGGTATGGTCGGATGAGTCACCATTCACCCTATTCCAAACCACGGGCCGTGTTTATGTGTGGAGAACGCCCAAAGAAGCGTATGATCTGCAGTGTCTCCGCCCAACTGTGAAACATGGCGGCGGCACGGTGACGCTGTGGGCCGCAATATCATGGTTTTCATTAGGTCCTGTGGTCACACTTCGCGGACTCATCACTGCCAACGATTATGTCGCAATTTTAGGAGACCACTTGCATCCTATGGTCCGGATGTTGTTCCCGGACAATGACGCCATATTCCAGGATGATAATGCACCCATTCACACAGCTGGAGTTGTTGCAGCGTGGTTTAAGGAACATCGGGATGAAGTTCAACACCTCCCCTGGCCCTCCCAATCCCCAGATCTCAACATAATTGAACATCTGTGGTCCATCTTGGAAACACGACTCCGGCGACGATTTCCACCTCCATCCTCTCTCACAGAACTGGCCGATGCCCTGCACGAGGAATGGTGTAATATTCCACTTGCTACCATTCACGACCTCTATGCCTCCATCCCACGTCGCATCAAGGCTGTTCTGAAGGCGAAAGGTGGCCCGACACCATATTAATCTGGTAAGTTGCACTTTCGTTCAGGTGTTTCCATTATTCTGATAAGCAACTGTAGGTCTACAGGAAAAAAACAAAATACATCATAACAAGCCGAAACACACGGAATTAAGGAAATAGATACATAACAATTAAGCACATAGAGAAAGTAAACAAATTTAAATACTTGGGAGCATATGTAACAAGCAAGAACGAGGTAACGGAAGAAATACAAAGTCGTTTAGTATCGGGCAACGCATATTTCTGTTCAGTCCACAAACTCCTAACCTCGCGGTTAATATCAAGAAAGTTGAAATTGAAAATATACAGAACGGTAATTCTGGCGGTAATACGGTACTTTACGGTTGGGAATGTTGGAGTATGACCCTAGCAGATGAACATAAATTTCGAGAGTTTGAAAATAAGGTCTTGAGATAGATATACGGGCCGAGACGACAGGAGAAGGAAGGAGACTACATAATGAAGAACTTCACGAACTCTACGACTCACCCGATGTTGTGAGAAAAATGAACTCGTGACGACTAAGGTGGGCAGCCAATGTAGCTTGGATGGAAGAAAAACGAAGACTGGTTGGAAAGCTGGATGGAAAGAGACCGTTGGGAGGACAATTTTAGATGGAATCTTCAAGAGATAGGTGTTCGTGATGAAAACTTGCTTGATCTTGCTCAGGATAGAATCCAACGGCGAACGTTTGTTACTGCGGCAATGAACTTGCGAGTTCCGTAAGCCATAGAGTAAGTATGTAATTACTGTAGTTAACAGTTGTGTTTCACATGTATTAGACCTTGGGTTTGTAAAGTTTGTCAATAAGTCTCAGAAAATAAAGGTAAAAAAAAAAAGGTTCTCAGACCGTTCCCCGCATGACACACGTACATGACAGATATATCTTCCAACAGATCCGTGGGGTCCATGTTTGAGAAGATTTATCTGCCAGTGATTTTTTTAAAAGAGGCATGCAAGTGTAACGAAATTTATATTTATTAAAACTATTTGGGATTCAATGAATTTGTCTTGTTTGGCGGTACTTCCTCACTTCAGAAACCCGAATGTGAGTTTTTCAGATATCTGGATCCGACTTTCGAATATGGAATCGTTCAAATATTAGTTCAGCACAGTCATTTTAGACCTCTTTCCCCTTTGTAAGGAAGATTAAACAGATTTTTATCTTTAATACATAGATGCCCAGCAAAAATACACAAAGCTTGAACCACCTTTCTCATGATGATAACGTAATATAAACAACAACTATCTCCATCCGGTTCGGAGTTTCGAGTATTCGGATCTTGATCGGAGTTCCGCAAACCCGGATCTCGGATATTTTTGCATTCGGATCTGGCCATTTTGTGTGTGTGTGTTCAACTAAAAGAAACTGAAATCACAAGTTCTACAGATTCGTTACAAGCTGTTTAAATTAACACGAAAAACCTTCTATAATTGTTTTATTGAAAAATGTTCCTTTTGTAACCGTAAGCTAAGTAAAATAAAACATTAAAAAATACGATAGAACTTTCCTAAAAAAAATCTGTTTAGAAACACTTGTATAATTAATTTAACTGGAAAATGTTCCTTTTGTAGCTGTCAACTAAGTTCAAATAAAACATTTTAAAAAATACCAAAAAATGAAACCACAAAATGTTCCCTAAAAATGAGTTTGTAAATTAAGTACTAATATTCTAATTTTTTCTGTGTTTTGGGGAGATGACATTTTTTACTTTTTTTTTTTTAATTTTCGTGACATTTTTTCAAGTTTATATGACATATTTTACAGTTTTATATGGCATAAAGTCCCGGGCCCTAATTATGACGTTACTCCCTTCTTTTAATCAAAATATACGAATATACAGATAGCGGATTTCAACTTCTATGTAGCAAAGTAGTATTACAACTACAGGGTTGCCACCATAAGGGAATTTAAAAACCGTGCGAAAAAACTCAGGGAATTCTGGGTAAAACCACGCTTTTTCGTCAGTTCATCAGGGTGATTGATATGAGATCGAACAGTTGAAGGGGAAAATAGTTAAAAAGGAAAAGAGAGAGGAAGCCATTAATCCGGAAATTAAACATCTGTTCAACTCGAAGAAGTGACTTTAATGAGTATCATAGTAAAGTATACTGTTCGTTTCAGGTGAACTGTAGGAAGTAAAATATCCTAACTTTTATGTACCTAATGTGATGTACTAAATATTGCTCTCTCGTAAGGATACACCCCATCCAAGATTTGAAAACCCACCCATTTTATGACTTAGCAGTATTATTCTAATACGGTAGTAAACTTGTTTTCGTACCCTTTAGAAGCTATGCAAACATCGTGACAGTTCAGCTCCTCTGATTTAAAAAACTTCACTTAGCTTATTTCTTGGTGGGGTGTCTGGTATGGGTTTTTACTTATCCGGATACCTGGTATAGGACTCAGATTTGTTAATCTGTCAGTAGTTGCGATACACAAACGAAATCAGCGAAATATGATGTATCATATCAGGGAAAATCATGGAATTTGAAAACCAGTGGCAACCCTGAACTACTACCACTACTTTTATTAACTATTACTACTTAAATGACAAGTATTCTTAAAAGAAATATATCAAGTAGCATATAACTAACTATAAACGATACTGTTGTTCGTACTTCTATTGGTATTGTCGATTTGTGTTTACCAATAAAGGCAACGTTTCTTCTTTAAAATGTTTATGGTATTATTTTAACGTCATTTCGACACCTAAGTAAATAACTTCTTAATGCACCACAAAAGATTTCTCTACATATTTAACAGACTGGTCTTCTGGTACTTCTTGGCGTCGATGTTTTGGAGCACTTCCGGCTCAAATAGAGCGCGATATTTATTGGTTCAAAATAATGGCGGCGGCTCAGAGTGAGCCTTTTGCGCTGTGATATTCGATGGGCAGTTTGCTGAGCAGCTCATTTAGCGCTTACCGCGTCGAATACAGAAAATGACGCAAACATGGTTGTTGATTGAGCAGCGCACAAGCATTTTGAAGTGATATTGGTTCAAGTCTCATCTGACCTCATCATTTGCTCAAAAATCCTCTTCCTTGAAAAACCATTCGCAGTAGTGCATACGTCTATCAGGATTATCTTCATTCAGTGCCTGTACTTTGTGGAACATATTTCCATTTTGCTGCTTTCAGAATGCTTGTTTCGCTTATTCCTGTCTCACGTTCACACTTTTACTAACAACATTTTTGGGGTAAGCGTGGGAAACGTTCCAACACTGTAGCCGGGGAAGTGTTGTGCTGTGCGAGGCCTGCCAGATCGTCTCTCTCCACATCACAAATAGCACCTTAAATTTCGAACTGATAGCGAATATACGTAATTGTTAGACGTGTTGGAGGTTCATCTGCATATTCGCGCCTCCATAGTCGTTGTAATTCAACATTTTCAAATTCACGATTTCCCTTCAAACAGCTTTCGCGCTGCTCATACGACAACCGTGTTTGCGCCGTTGTTTCAGTTTATACACTTACCTTCTGATACCATGATAACTCCAGCGCCATGTCTCCACTGCTACGCCACTAACCCCATCTGTACAGCGATCATCATAGTACATGTTGCTACCGTCATTCACTTCCATTTCGAACAGCAACACATGGATAACAAATGTTAAAGTGTGTATACAGTACATTGAACGACCCTACATACATATTAGAATACTAAGACAGGCGTACAGGAACTTCACAAACACAATAAAAAGCGGCAACGTTACGCAAAAGCGTTTTCACATAATAGAGAAAATGGACTTCTTTGAGGACTGGTGCTAAGGAGTCTCCATGTTGGCTATAGATGTACAGATTGTGGGTAACAGAGTGGTCAGGTTATGGAGGCGGAAAAATGACTAAAGGGGTCGGAGAACCCCTCATATATAGGCAACATGGCGACTCCTTAGTACCAGTCCTCACTGTCCATTTTATGTTACGTGAAAACGCTTCTGCGAAACGTTGTCGCTTTTCTATTGTGTTTGTGATGTTCTTGTACACCTATTCTATATTGGTATTCTATAACGTAACTTGGCATGGCAGAGAAATAAATAAAAAAAAGAGTGGTGGTGGGGGTGACGAGGAGCGGCTGTTTTGACAACTGAAAGCTAGGTCTGACTGTTAATAGTGTACATTGAAGTTCCAAACTTTTCGAGTCGTGGAACACAGAGCTACGTATAAATAGTTGCGTATGATATTACTTCAGTGGAAATTTACTTTCATTATAATTCACACTTAAGATGAATTTTCTTTTGTTCACAGCATGATGCCAACCATTTGACGAAGCTAATATATACGTGGAAGGAAGCCAGTCAAGAGGCTCTCCGTGAACTGTTTGAGAAGACGAAAGCCCAAGGACATAATTTTACCATGAAAGAGATTCTAGCCCAACTGAAGATCGAACCAGACTTAGTAGGTTATGATTCAGAAGAAGAAGACTTCGTTTGAATTGCTTGTGACAGTAGAAATAAGAGAAAGTATTGAAAATTTAAGTTGTACTGGTTGAAATTTTCACTGTGATGCAATGAATTGTTTGTTAATGTGTTCATTCAAAATAGAAAGATGTTGCCTTTAAATAATCTAAATAATAAAAGATTTATTTCAATATTTGAAAAAAATGACTAGTCATTTGAATTTTTTTTTTTTTTTTGAACATGTTATGTACAAATTCTTTGTTTTATGTTCAAGTAACGATATAATTAATCAGTTGTAATGTAATCTGCTGGGGAAACAGTTAAGTCGGTCGGTTAAGTGGTTAACAGTTCTTAATTAATGTTGTAACTTGTGAAAAATTCTAGTTTAATCTGTTTTATTTTGTATTGTTATTGTGTAAATAGCTTCAGTCATTATTGGAAGTAAACTAAAATATTTGTTTACGAGAGAATTTGAATGCGGTAGAGTTGTTTCCAAAATTAATATGATTATATATATATATATATATATATATATATATATATATAATCCTAACTTGAAAAATTAAAAACTCAAACTGACTGATGGAATGACTAGAAGGAGCTGCTGTGAAACGTATGACTTTTATTGGAGGTCCAAGGGTCGTATTTTTGCCGTATATTTTGCAGTTGTTTGATCAAAAAGTACTAAAGTCGACTGAATACGTTACCAAACAGTCAGCCATCACAGGATTTCAGTGGATTCTATTTAGCTTTGTTAGATGATAAAAGTCAGATAAAAATTTAAAACATTATATGAAAACTGCCATAAGCAGATAATACAAGAAGGTTTGAAGAATTGTTGACAGTTTTCTGGACTGGCATCTTGTTTAGATAGACTACGTTTATTTTTCGAATATTTATACATTACACTCACGTTAGAGATAATAAATATTATTAGCTATGTTTAACAGAAGTTTATTCCTTTTACACAAATAACCAGGTCCCCAATTTTCTTACGGTTACGAAAGGACTTCAGATTGGCACTGGGAAGGCACGTAGGTTCTAGTTCTGCTGCCGACCATAGTGACTGGTTTTCCAGGGCTTCTGGCAGTTTCACGAGACGAATGCCGATTACAGCCCGCTCGTCATAAAATGAACTCTAGCAGAAGAAGTGTGACGAAGCTACGAACTTTGAAGTGCTGGGGAGGTCGCGTCAATTTGTTTCAGCTGGTCGAGTGAAAATGAGCGGGAGTTGTAAATTTCCCAGTCGTACCTCCTAAGCAAAGACGAGCGCTTCTCGGTCAACAAACTTGATTACTTTGCTAACAAATTTTTCCCCCGTTCCCTCGCTATGTACAGTTTTTACTTTCCTTGACACAAGAACAACGAAACACTTGAACGAAAAATGTCACCCACAAAATATCACCACTACAACGTCAGTTTCATTAGAAACACATGACACGACTCTTTGTGGGGGGAAATCCTACAGGCAGGAAGAGAGATTCGAAGGTCAAAGTAGCAACTTTCACCCCTAAAAATAGTGAATGGATTCGACCTTCTACCTTTCCCTGCTTCTTTTCTCCCTTCATGTAGGTTTCATCTCGTGACGGGCCGGGTTACTCTTTCCTTTCTAAGAAAGCGTGCTCATTAAGCATCATCACGCTTAGACATGCGACGGGCTTATGCTTTAACTGCCTGCCTCTGGCTCATAAATGCAAATTAAATTAAGCTTACACACAAATATCTTGTGTGGATAAGAGCTGGAGAACGCATAGGAAAATTAGTCATTTGGCTATCGAAGGATTTTTCGGTACATTTTGTGAATTCCATGTTTTAACTTGAAAACTTTCATATTGCGCATAGAGAATGTATAATGATAAAATCATGTTACCTCACCTCCAAGTCACGCAAAATTTACATTATTAAACGTTTCAATCTGCACTTAAAATTGCCTCAAGTTATTTAAAACGTAAAAGTGGAAAAAGAGAAGTATGTGCTACATACGTGAAGAAGGTAATATGAAATTTAAACCAGGTATATGCAGACTTCTCTTTTGCACTTCGTCTTCAGTAATTTAATACGTAGATCGAAACGTTTAATGATGTAAATTTTGCAAGGCGGAAACACGGAATGAGTATATATTGTTCGACCTTATCACAATAAGATATCCTATGGTTTAGAGTGCAGTCTGTTAGCGGATTTTTGAACTAGGTATAAATATCACTCGGAAACTGTCGTCCAGCAAGGCCTTCGTGGTCTAGTAAACAAAACATCGGATCGGTGTCCGAGAAGTCCCCGGTTCGAATCCTGCCCACGTCAAGTTTTATTTTCCTTTGCTTTACTGAAATAGGGTCAGGTTAGACTATTTCCTTATACGTAATGAAAACAGTTACAAAATTTGCGAATATAGGTTAGAAAAGTCAGGTTAGTTTTTTGTTTTTTACCAAACGCAATCCAAACTTCACGTTTAACACAGAAAAAGTATTGCTTAGTCCCTGCGCTTATGTCGAAAATCTTACTGCAATGAATCTGGAGAAGTTGGATCAATCTTTTGTATTATGGTTTGTGTAACCCTCTATAGTACGTTGTAGCCTTTGGCTTCCTCTACCAATCGTCTTTGTTCTGACATTTTTATTTAATTTACATTCCTGCTTTCTTAGCAACATTTTCAGTCTACCCTTTCTAGTGAAGAACATTTTTCCTGTAGGATCCTTTATGGAGAAGATAGACTTCCGTTCTGAGTGATCTAGCCATCGTATGATTATGACGATGTGTTCACGTTTTTGATATTGTCTATTTCGCTATTGGTCGGTAATTTTTATTCACTTTCCTCTTATTACGGCCATTTTTCTATTAAATACTCCAGTAGGGTAACATTGTTCTCTTCCGTGAGCATTCACACTTCTGATCCAAATGTTAAGTCATTGTACTTTACCATGATAAATCAGATTTCTCACTGGCTGGGAAAAAATTAGGGTATCATCTAATGTAAATAAAAAAAAAACGTTTACCCCCCCCCCACCTAAAATTTGCTTTTATATATAAAAAAAAAAGATGAGCCTTCGTTCTTTTTCTAAATTTCGTTTATTTTTTCAAGGCAACGAGTTGTGCACAACACAAGTTTCCAATTGTCAATATTTAATTGTAACTACTGATACTGTAATCAATTCTTCGCCCGACTGTCTTTCGTATATTGCAATTTTTATAGCAAGTGTTCTACCCGAAAGTCTGTCAGCAAAACAAATCTGCTTTCTTTGGATAAGGTGGTGTTATGTCCTAAGAATAAGACAAGTTATAAGAGAATTCCGAGCCTTTTATATTCACAACAGACCGAACCCGTTGATTCCAAAACGAAACATTCGTATGTTGTAATTCTGACAAAATATACGAACACTGGCCAAGACAAGAAAAAATACACAGTCTCTCTCTCTCTCTTTTTTAATAATTTATTTGCAAATATTTTCAAAATGTCTATATAATGGAAGGCACCTAGAGTTATTGCTTCAGAAATGAATCAACAGGAACTTTAATTTGATACAAAAAAATTACCGTAAAATACGTTTTACTGAAAGACTTGTGGCAAACCTGTCTCCACAAAACATAAAATACTAACACTTTTGGCGCTTCTTGTAAACATACTAGTTTAAAAAAAAAAGTTTTACACACGGACAATAATTATCTAAAATTAATACGTATCTAGTAAATATTAATCTTCGTTGTTCTCTTGTTAACTGATTCTATTTCTTCTGCTATACGTACTTTTCACCTTCCCCTGGAAAGCTTCTTCAGGCGAACAACGACTTATTGTGCGAATGTATGTGTGTTTTTGTACATATCCATGTATTTAAAAATGTAAATGAAGTGAGAAAGAGTACAAATGTAATTATTACAAAAAATACTGTGCCAGGTGTTTTAAGTTTTATGTCGTCATATTTTGGATTTCAATTCATTTCTCATTTTATTCTTTCTAACTACTATTTCTCATTTTTATTTAGTTTCAAATACATACGAAAATAAACTGTTCACAGAATAAATCGTTGTTCACCTAAACAAGCCTTCGGAGAAAGGTAAAATATAGGTAGCGAATAAACAAAACTTCGTTAACAAGAGGACAGAGAGTAATATTTACTAGGTACAGCTGTGGACGAAAGTTTTGACGCATGTCTTTAGAGAATATTTCCCAAATTTCATAGATGTTACACAGAAGAGGGACATCTCTGCAATGAAAATTAAAATTAGGATTAATAATTTCAATTGGGTTACAAAAATATCCATCTCAAGGAAAAAACAAGGGAACTATACAACTTAGTGGAATTTTGGACTTGGATTCTGCCAAACCTTGATAGACATTCTGGATATTTTAAGAGTGTTGACTAGCCAGCGTTCTCGCTCTTTTCGTTTTCCGTCAATTACTCAAATAAGGATGCAGTTTAGCCACGACCTCAAAATGAAGTTTAGAAAAAAAAAGTGCGTGGATTCAACCGTGAAATTACGTTTGCAACTGTTCCAACACCAAGAGTATTCATTACGAAAGTAAGTAAGTAAAAAAAAAAAAACAAAAAAAAAAAAAACACACACTGTGAACATTAAAACTTAACTGTTTAATTGAATTATATTTAAATCAGTGGAAAAAGAAAACGACGAAAATCTAAATTGGTGAATATTATTTTCGGTCTACTTAACGTAATTAAGACTCGTATTTCTTTCTACTGAGCAACTCAGTCAGTTCATAAGCGAATGTAACTGCCTGGAACCCAGAGAGAGTGAGTGTGGTTCCTCCTTTGCAGAGTTGCCGCCAAGAGAAATTAGATGTTATATTATTATTTTTTAGTTAATACAGTAATAATAACAACAAATGTTTGGAAAGTATTTATATTTAAAATATGTACAAAACGATTACTAACACACAGGATGATTAGAAGCGGTGTGGTCTCAATGGTTTATCGGGATCAAATAATCTAGGATCTTTCAGGAAACACACTTCTTTCAGATATGCAGCCATGTGACCTGGAAAACACAACCCAAAACAAACATAAAATAAATAACAGATTCAGAAGATAATACAGGTTGTCCCCCAAAATAATGGCGCAAACTTCGGAAGGTGCCTATTCAGATTAAACTAAGGGGGGGGGGGATAAAGAAATTTCGCAATCTGCGTAGTTTCGGAGCTACAGGCGTTTAAAGTCAGGCGGCATCGTCACAAATGAAGTCATATCTCGACAAGTAATGGAGTAAGCGGGATCGGTCTAGCAAATTAAACTCGAAGTAGTACCCAATACATCTATTTATATTATAGTTAGAGGAAATTTCTATGCTAGCCTTTCATGATAATGAAATTCTTATGTTGCGAAACCTGTCTATGCGGCACTCCGGCAATCAAAAACATGCTTAAATAGATTGAGTGTGATTTGCTGACACCGCTTATGTAATCACGTATCAAGCTATGACGTCATTTGTGACGATGCCGCTGTTACTTTCACCGTTGTATCTCGGAAACTAATCACATATCGGAATTTCTTCATAGGCACTTTTTCTTGTTTTGATGTAAATAATCACCTTCCGAAGTTTGCACCATTATTTCGGGGACACCATCATACATCACATCATCTATTTAAAATGTACCTATATTAATTCATTGTTCATGGTCGGAACAAGGATACTTTTGTAAATAATCCTCAGCAATCGCATCTAATTTTTACTGTCAATCACTCCCACAACACATTAAGAAACTCAACAATGCATTCGACGAAAATATCAAGATTATTTTTATTGCTATCATCTTGACTATTTAGTACAGTGCTATAGTGTACACTCCGTTTAATAGAAATGGGCAACGGACGAAGTCTCCACGTCCGAAAAGTTACAAAATCGGACAACACCGATCTGATAGAATCTGCGAAATGTTAATTTTAATTCTCTATAAAATATAATTTCGTTATTACCACACCATAAATTTTTGGACTTTGAATGACTCCCCACTGGCCATTTTCTATCAATCCGAGTGTAAATTGACTCACTGCAAAACAAAATAAATATAAAAAAACTGAATTTCAGTTGGCGGCGACACGCAAAAATGGTAGCCTCAAGGCATAACTCTGTCATACTCAACTGAAAGGATCAATTCTAAAAGAGGTTAAATCCATTTGCCAATGTTTTCTAATAGGGTCTTTGGGCTACAAGACGTACAAAAGTTTGTACGCATTATTAGTGTGTTGTAAACACTTTTTGGCATGTCAAAATTTGAGACATGCAGCTTGCATTTGACAATTTATAAAGTCTGGCGTGATTTGCAGTTTTTAAAAAAGTGATTATAACCCCATTTTGGGACAGTGCTCTTCAATTATGTTCTGCCCAACTGAGTTCGACGTTAAACAATTTTTGCCTGTATATAACTTGCCGTTGTTAAAGAGGCCTTAGGAGCCATATCCTCAAAAAACACTAAAATATTCAAAAGCGACTTCAGTAATACTCTTTAGCAGCCACCAAATCAACTAATTCAGATTTTGAAAGTGCTTCATTTAGCCAAAAAAACTGAAGGTCCGTAAAGTATGACTTAATGGCTCAGGTGTTCAAAATTCTCATCAAAAAGAAACACATTGAAATTGTGGGTTAGTTCATCCGATAGATATTCTTAAGCAGTATTGGGGCTGCTCTCCAAATTACTATTGTTTCTCATCATTATTTGTCCGTTATTTTAGGGACTACTACTGAGGCCTCAAAGAGCTCAGTTTGAAGCGACGTTTTCTTCCACGCACATAATACGTCACTTTACAAGTTTTCAAAATGTCGAAAAAAAAAAAAAAAATCAAAGTAAAATACTCTTTCGGAATTTGACCCTGTACGACAGTTATGCAATTATTATTTTTACCACGAAATTTTACAGAACTCTCGCTTTCGCCTGTTCCACGATATCGACGTTGGAAGATACCAGAAATGCTGAAAATTTGCATTGGCCAATCTCTGGAACCAAGAGACCCACAACGTAAATATTCTGCAGCCGAACAACTCCACTAAATTTCGTTCAAATCGGAAAAGAATCACTGTCAATTTCAGTAATACAATTGGTAAGGAGATATCTGCAATATTAACCTAAGGCGTTAATTTCCACATGTACAATTTCCGTGTAACCCGCATTAAAATTGGGGGGAAAGTTTATGGCCAATCATGTCATTTGAGAAAATGCGCCCAAAGCGAATATACATATAAATATAAACTTATATTAAGGAACCGATGGTATTTTACTCAACTGCAAGATCCGATTACACTGAAAGGCAAAGATGATGAAAACCAACATTCGTCCTTTGAAACAGATTCAAACAACAAATCAGGAAATCGAAGAGACTGCTAGCTAATTAAAAAATGTACGAAAAAGCGCGCAAAAAAAAAAAAAAAAAAAAAAACCTCATGAGTTATTTCAATGTGAACGCAGAATTTTAGTACAAAATCTTACGTGAGCCTGAACCTGTAAAAACTACAACAGAAAAAAAAGGCATTTGAAAAGTAAATTCCTCACGTGACTGCTGGTGTTTCACGACTTTTCTTCTGTTTTTCATAAACGACAATCAATCACGGAATGTACGCGTATTTAAATGAATGTATTACGAAAAAAAGCTTATCTCTATTCTATTAAAGAAAAATCAATTCTGAAAACAAACTGTTTATTGGTAAGATTTCGCGGTAAACTTCAAAATTTTAAATAGAACCAATGGCTGATTTTGCTTTCTTTGTAACATACATGAAAGTTTGAACAACTTTCACAGGGTACATGGTTTAACATCTCGTAACGTTTGGCAATTACAAGAGTTAATTGGTAAGTCAAGAGTTAATTTACCAAGTAGCTCTTGTAACTGAACACTTTAAAAAAATCCTCTGAAACTTTCTCAATTTTTTTTTTAAAAAAAAAAGCAAAATCAACCATTGTTTCTATTCAAAATTTTGAAGTCCCTCCCCCCGTAGCAGTATTCCCGCGACGCCCCTGTTTTTGAAATTTTCACCCTTTCATTTCGCATATCCCATTTAGATTTTCACTTTAGTTTGGAACCTTTATTTACTTTTCTTTTTGAGTTACAGCATCCAAAAGTCTCGAAAACCCTTTACACTGTGTTAATTTCGACCACCAATTAATTCTTCTAGCTGCCAAAGGGTATGAGCTATCGATTTATGTTTCCTCTAAAAGTTGTTCAAAATTGAGCAATTGTTTCAATGGTGGCAAAATTTACCACCTGCTGCCATTCAAAATTTTGAAATTTTGCCCCCCTCCCCCCGTAGAGGTATTCCCGAGACGCCCCTGATTTGAGAAGCATTACCACGTGATTTGTCACATGTACTTTGGTATTAACATTTTTTTGTTTGAAAGATTTCTGTGCACTAGGAGCTGAGTTAAGGCCTTGTTACGGATTTCGTGAATCACCCTGTAAGGAAAATACTTACAGCTTATAGTTTCGTATTAGGTCACACACATACTCACATATCTAAAGAGTCACTACAATATTTCGTGAAGACAGATGCACGTTTTCAAATGTAGAGGAAGAAAGCGAAGTGCACGTATTCACAAAGTACAAGAGACAGTGGCGACACGTAGTGGACGATACATCAAACTTGGATAACAACTGACTGATGTAATGCGTAATTTCCGGAGCTTGGAATAATAAAAACTGTATAGCGTGTAAGTACAGGGTAGGATCGTGGATGGAAATGTGTTGAAAATGCAGAGGAAAAGGGAAGTTTGGAGTTATTGAAGGTTCCATCAAACACTAATCGCTGTGTCTGAAAAAGAATATAGCAACGTTCGAAAACTTTAATCCAGAATTTAAGTATACGCGAAACGGAAACACACAATAGCATATGCCATTGTCGTGTACTGCCGTCGTGAAAGTATCAAGTTACATATTGTTTATCAACAAATTACTGCGTATTGAGAAAAAATGCATTTTTTTTTTAATCTCAATGGATCTGTAATCTATTATATAAAATTCGTTGCCTATAGTGTAAACATTTATCTCAGAAATCGCTCTTTTTGAGGCTTTAGTGCCACAGCATACGTCATGCTGTTTCAATTCCAACACGATAAGTCGTATTTCAATTCCGTATATGTGAGCAAATAATCCAACCAACATAGTCATCAATAAACCAACCGTTAAACCATTGTTCTCCTAAAAAGTAGATTTTTAAAAAAAATAGGCGACTATATATAATGTATAGACGCACTCACCTGAATGCTGAGATTTCATTATTTCTTGTTCAACTAATTCCTGCATTTTCTTGCATAGTCCTGTTATATGTCTTCCATATATGCGTCCTGTGTACGGGGAGACAAATTGGGAGAGGAGTTTCACATTTTTATAATCAGGAGTCACCTTGTACTTGCAGAGAATACACTGCGGCTTTTCCTTCTGGTATGGATTCTCCATTTCCACTACGGGCTGAAATTAACGAGACATTTTTAGTACAAGGTAAGAGTTATGCACTCTTGCACTACCAGATGTAACAATATCTAATGTTTCTTCTGGAAATCTTACCAGCATTACAGACTCGTACGAAACTTTGTCTGACAAAGTATTAAAGGCAAAATAGTATCCATAAATTACGTTACAAACTGATTAGTTTTTCAGAAATTACTGGTTTGGTACGAACACTATAGTGTTAAGTTCCAACCCGAAGCACATGCCTAGAGTTGCAAAGGTGCTTCCAACACACTATAGAAGTAAGCTCTGTCCACAATGAATGAATGAATGAAAAATAATAATAATTATAAAAAATATTTACGGTGTCGATGAATCGTCTTCACAATTCATAGTAAATCTATTTGATGGTAGAGAGAAATTTTGAATACACAGAAATTTAGTCAGCAAGTTAAAAGAACATTAATAGAAGTAGTTCTTCATTAACAATCAATAAAAGAAATTCCTTGATTCTATGACGAAACTGACAACTAAAAGTTAAAATGTTGAAAAGTAACACAGAAAAATTGGGTCCATGACATTTGGGCGCAAAACTGTTTATCTAAATAGGTTAACCTATCAATGGATTTCATAACTAGAGTCCGGATGTTTAGGCACTAAAAATATGAAAATAGGCACTGAAGTCACAAAAATAGGCAATAGAAATTTCGAATAAGCTAAATAAATGCGACTGAATTTGTAAAACTTCCACAGATAATTTGGCAAAAACTTGACTAACACCTTGAAAACAGCAAAGTTTCTGCACATCACGCAGAACTTATCTCTACCGGTTGAAAAGAAATAGAAAAGGAAATATTTTCGCAAATTTTTGTTCTAATGGGCTTTGTTTTGCCCATTTTATACTGTCTGCTCTCAAATAAACAACGACGTACATATCAGAGATTATTTACTAATATCAAATCAAAATGACCTACTTTTGAAGCTGAATCAATCTGTCAGGATTTTGAAGTAGCAATATTTCAGGTTGCACAAGAACAATTAATTTCATGACGCTTAGTAGTTTGGCTGCCTCTTTCACTTGACAAGAAACATGAAAAAAAGACAGCATCAGAATCCCTGACCTGCAAGTAAAAATCAGACCCAGAATTTGTACTGAAAGCCAGGATGATAATTTCCTTAGCATTTGTTCCCATAAATGCATTGAATGAAGCATTTGATGCCCTAGTTGCTGTTTTGCCAGCAGAACTGTTACCTGTCGCTGATTGCTTTGAGGATAATTATTTAGGTGAGTATGCTGTACAATTTAGTCACTATTAAATAGTTTGATTTCCTGCATAAATAGTTATCTGAGAGTTACGCTATTAGCACTAAATCTTGGGAAATTAAAATAAACTTGTTCAGTTAATAAATAGAAATATTATGAAGTTTTCTGCATATTGCCTTAGTTTTCAAATATTAGTGACAGCGGTCTAGCAAATTTGATACGTTCGAGAGCTAGTGGGTGCAAATATTTTAAGAACTAGAGAAATTACCCTGAAATACAAGGCATGGTGAGGCCTATTTTGGAAAGAAAGCGGAATCGTTCCCTATGATTATTATTATTATTAATGTGAATATAACATAAGACAAAATACATTATTCAATATCTATATTAGATTTCACTGTTGATTCCTTTCCAATATCTCTGTTGCAAATACGTAGTAATGGGCATTAATACAATGTTATGAATGGGTATGAAGTTACGAATATGCAAAATGCCTATTCCTTTACGTTACATACATTATAAGGGTAATTTGACAGAAGTTTATTTTGGGGTGTCATTGACTGTCTACAGCAAATTTTATTGTGCCTATAAATGCCTATTTTAATGAAATGTGAAATAACTTTCTACAAATAACTTCTTTTCCATTTCTTTTGAAGCGGTAGAGATAATTTTTGCGTGATATGTAGAAACTTTGCTGTGTTTAAGGTGTTAGTCTAGTTTTTTTCCAAATTATTTGTGAAAATTTTACAAGTTAAGCTACATTTTTTGATCGTATTTGAAATTTTTAGTGGCCGTTTTTGTGATGTTAGTGCCTACACATCCGGGCTGTAGTTATGAAATACATTATAACCTATTTAGATATACGGCTTTGCGCCCAAACGTCCTACTCCGGAAAAATTGACAATCGCCATGAGCGGGACCCGAACCCGGATCTCCCATCTCCGGTCACGGCGACTGTCAATTTTTCTGTGTTAATTTTCAACATTTACCGTATACAAGATTATTTGTAAAAAAGTTAATAACACATATTCTTTCGTACTGCACGATTACAGAAAGATTCCTCAACTAAAAGCTTCACCTGTTGTGGAGTGGCTGGGGCTTGTAACCAGCAATGAGGAGCTGGGTTAGAATCTAGGCAAGAGGAACATTCCATATACAAAGAAAATTGGCCGTGCGGTGGTGGTGTAATATATATCTAGTAACTGGGAGATCCGGGTTCCAGTTCCAGTCACGGCGACTGCCAATTTTTCTGTGTTAATCTTCAACATTTACCACACACAAGGTTAGTTGTGAAAATGACAACATCTGAAAGTTAAAATGTTCAATAAGTGCCTACTTATTGATTGGAATACGTGTGTTTTCCCGGCATAGTGCGTTGAACTTTCATTCAGAACACTTAGGGAATCTTACTGAACATGTAGGGAAACGTAAGTTATTACTAAGATTATGTCTTGCCAGAATGTAGCACAACGATCCCTTAATTGTTTGAGTCAATTCCATTGTTTTCAAGAGAGAACTGCACAAAGAAAGGCTTTGTAAAGAATATCGCTGATCATAAGGATTTAAACACGTGGAAATTCACAATGTACATGTTTAATGTCTTTCTTTCTAATACTTCAACAATCACTCGAAACTACGGTTTAAAACAAATCTGGAACCATCAGGTAGCTATGGACTAAACCAGTCACAAGTCTGAGGATAACGTTCCTCGAAAAGCGCTCTTTCGAGGATTGGGATGCGGAAGATACTGGCTTGGGCCCTACCGGGTACATGACGTTTGGGAGCGAAGTATTTGTTTTATAGCATGTTTAAAGCAAAGGAGTACGTGCTCCTTCTTTTATGTAAGAAGTAGTTTTGTAGATTGGGTAATATGAAATTTTATTTAACACGAGCCTAAAGTGAAATTAAAGTTTTATGATTGCGCTTTAGTAGTGTACCTCTATATTGTGTGTTTAATTATACACAACTTAAACTACTTTTAATTTTAAGGCACTAAATTTTAATTAAACTTAATATGCTTAAAGCATTAATAAGCTTAAGTATTTACTTGCATTTATTGACTATACTTGAAATTGGCAGGTTGCGGTTTTAGTTTGCCATGTTGTTTGTAAACTTTTAAAGTGCACTGCTTAATGATTGAACTTTTCATATATTAAAGGTTTCTAACTAAATTTGTGTAGCATTTCTTAAAACTCTGGCTGATTGGCCACACATGTATTTGAAATCTTTTGGATTTTATAAATTTAAGTTTGGTCACGCATTGACGTTTTACCTTTCTGGTTTAGAATTATTTAACATTTTAATTTTGCTACAATTAATTTATTTCTTTTTTGCTGATATGAAACTGATGCAATTTTAGAATAACAATTTTGGTGTGTGTTTTTGTGCCAACAATCGCCATTTGCTTGCCAGTCTTGTTTCACAGTTCACAGTATGCTTAAAACCGTCAGCTTTTATTACAGTTTATTAGTACTTAAATTTTAGTTACGCGCAACTTTATATAAACACTTTGGTCAGAATAATGGTAACAGGACTTGAATCTGTAGGCCTCCCCAGTGTCGATTCAAAGTCCACGACCATACCAACAGACCATGCAAAGTTTACAGATTTACTCTGTCCCCTATTAATTACCATTGAACAGCAGATGTAGGGAGCGGAACGTAGAGGGCTTAATAAGATGTACCATCACTCCATTGGCCTGGTGTAACGGAAGGGAACTAAATTTCAACCTTTTTAGGCCGACCCAGATACTCAGTTCCAGGTCCACTTATTATGAGGCGAACACGCTTCCGCTGAACCAAAGGTTAGGTTGCTGGTGATGTTGACCTTGAAGAGCGTGGTACGGCGAATATTCGAAATATGCTGACAGTTCTAAGTGACGACAACTAATACTTCACTTTGCAGTTCGTAAACAATACCTTGAGAATCAAATTTATAAACACTACGTCTCACCATCATGCAAATTTTCAAAAATGGAAAATGCCAACCCGGACACCTGAAAGAGAAACTTCACTATATCTCACTCAATCCAAACGAGTTCCCAGAGGTACAGACAGATATCAATAAATTATTCTTTAACCGACATCTGACCCCCACTCAAAGCTGTGGAGTCGGAGTCAGAAGCAATTATTGCCTTGCTGGAGTCGGGGTTGTCAAAAACATTCCGACTCCGACTTCTGCTAAATGGAAATTCTAACATAGTACAGCTTGCTTTTAAAACTATGTCCAGATAGGCCTTTACATTTTGTTTATTTTTTAAATATAAACTTTTTTAGTGTCTCCGCTGGACGAGACTTATTACATCATAGATAAAAGGATTACATCAATGCATGCAAAAGAAACAACATTTAATAATGTTCACACAGAAATTAATTACCATATCTTTCTCTCGAAGTTTGAGAATTCTCTCTTCTAATGCATCTTCTTCCTTTTTGAAAGGGCTCTCAGGGTGCGCCGCTCCCATGGATGAAATACATCTTGACAGGGATCCATTCGACAAACAGAGTGAGATGGCCTTTACAGGCATCACTGTAACACAGAAACATCGTCTTATGTAATGGCGTCTCAATTCTTTTAATCCTCTACTTCTGCCTCCCTGTTTGTGAACATAACTATATCGCTGAAAGCTTGTGACTGATACTTGTATGTGATTTCTATAATGGAATAATAATCCCTCAAGAGTGTCCTCTTAACAAATTTATTTGATGGCCAC
Source organism: Lepisma saccharinum (assembly GCA_022664845.1). NCBI lineage: Eukaryota > Metazoa > Arthropoda > Insecta > Zygentoma > Lepismatidae > Lepisma > Lepisma saccharinum. The sequence goes on from JAGDQP010011563.1 coordinate 40,334, forward strand.
TCAGACTGCAGCAGCACCGACATAGCCAAGACTTCAGTGAAGGCCGTACAGGAAGAAAGGGGCCCACATTCCTTTTGTTATTTGTTTTTATTCTTAGTAATTTAAGTTTGTAATGCTAAAGTTTTTTTCAATACTAATAAGTAACACTATCATATTAAATGAAGTCAAAATAAATATGTTACAAAAAAAAGCCACAACTTGCAAATTAATACCTCCAAGCAGTGCTCAATTTTTAATTCAAATTTCGTACTGTTTCGTTGGTGAATGCAGACTCAATACTTGGCAATCACTCAACAAATTATATAGGATGAGAAACTTAATATTCCCGTTTTTAACCATGTAACAGGTTCCTCGGAGGAGGAATGTGTGTATATATATAAAGTACAAGACCATCCCGTTGGTCTAGTGGTTAGCGTTGCTGACTACGGATTGAGGGCTCTCGGCGCTGTCAAAGATGTTTTCCAAGGCGTGTGGGTCTGGAACGATGCCCACCCAGCATCGTGATGCAATTGCGGAGCTGCTTCGAATAAATATAGTGGCGATCACAGTAAGAGCTCATGCTCTCCTCTCCCAACCCGACTGGTCAGCGTGGGAGCAATAGACCAATCTCTTCCCTCCGGAGTGAGGCCTCATCCAGTAGTGGATCGAATATGGCTGTGATTTATTGATTTATATAAAGTAGAAGTTCAAGAAAATGCACAATACAGTATTGTATTTTCTTTAACTATCTTCCCACTGTATACAATGTGTTTACGGTTTTAATACTCCGAGAAAGCTGTTACAAGTTTAAAATAGCGTTAGTTTCTCATCACATATTATTTGTGAAGTGATCGCCAAGCACTGGGACTACTACGTGTAACACTCTTCCAAAAAAACGCGGAAGGTTGCATCAAGTTATGCAGGCCCGTTAAGCAAGAGGGATTAAGGAGTCCCAAAATAATAAATAATGTACATACAAAATGTAAAATAAAAAATTAGGGCAATGAAGTAAGAGTAAGCTTCAATTAAACGTATGCTTAAATAATTATTTTATTGACAACAGTCGACCAGTGAATGAATACACTATTGATTTTTTGCTTTTGTTTAATAAAAGACCGATCCCTTGCATTAAGTCTGCACGTAAAGGGGTACTGGTCCAGAGAGAATGGTAAAGTTTATATAAAATAGGAATAATACATTTTTGGAGAGTAAGGTATCATTTCGTAGTAAAGCCTTCTTCAGGTGCTGCGTTAACGCTGATACTGTGCATAGCTGTTGAAATTTCATTAGCAGCAAAAGGTAAGATAAGATCCTCTTCATCTTGCGTTGTTATTAAAGGTGTACAAGGCGTACATTAATGAGATGAGTAAGCGGTGGTGGCTGAAAATTAGGACGAAATTTGTTTTTAACAGCATCCTGACTTGGTCCTGCTTAAAAGTGATACCATTAGCATCGGTAAATCCCGATATAAGTCTTTTTTACACGTTGAGTTTTGACTAAAATTAGTTGGTGAATGTTCAGTTCTTCTTTAATTCCCAGTTTATGGAATGTGGAGACATGAAGATATGGATTTACTTGTTCTAAATATCGATGACGTAAAATGGCTTGAAATTCGTGAATTAGCGGTAATTGATTTTATTGCGAGGAATGTTGATTTACAGCTTCATTCAGTAATTCATGATAATAACGTAATTGAACAAGTCGGAGTTGTGCTTTCTGGTTAGCAAATTGTTTGGTGTGATAAATAAGCTGTTTTTTCAATCTTTTCCAAAGAGTTCAAAGAGTCATCGGTGAAGTGTAAGGCAATTGCTGAAGGAGAGATGACTGCTGAAGTTTGCGGTAATTCAAAATAAGCAACAATCAGTGTGTGATCCGACCAGGCCAGTTTGTGAAGAGAGATGCGTTTAATGCAGTTTAACATAAGAGCGTTAACAAGCACCACATTTATTCTACTGGATCCTTTACAGTGATGATATGTGTGACCTGGCACTAGAGGAAACATAGTGCGCCAGAGTTCAGTTAAGTTGAAATTTTGTAGAATGGATCTGTACGATACACTGGGTTTTTGGTCGGACGTCGTATCAGTAGCACTTGGAAACATTCTGATATCCCCTATAATAATTATGAGAGAATCTTGGTAACGTATAAGTAATTGCGCGAGGTCAAAAAGAAATACATTATGGCGCTGCGTGCTATTTTGTGTACCACTTTTGGCTTAAATGCCAATAATTAAGATATTGTGCATGAAACCATAAATAATTCTAACACTGGGATGTTTAACTATATCTTTGGGAATGATGTCACCACGACTTAAAATTCCCATGCCGCGGGTATCATTGGGTAAGTACTTGTTGTGAAAATCGTAGGTTGCAGACACATGCGTATAAGCTACCGTTTCTGCTGTGATCAAACTGTCAATGTTCATCTTTTTTAATTGGTGTTCCAAATACATCCACTTACCGGGATAGATTGCTGCTAATACATTGTACGCGTCGATGCCATAAACTTGCATTATTTGTATGTTAACACAAAAAATAAGCAAAATTTCCACATCATTGGATTTGATCATGCACCTTAAAAAAGAAAACCATACAAAAATCATATAAACTTCTTATATGTGAAAATTTACACCACACTGCCAGTTATACAAATATAACCGCTGGGGAGATAAAACTTCTTATATGTGAAAATTTACACCACACTGCCAGTTATACAAATATAACCGCTGGGGAGATAAAAGAAAATAAACACCAAACAAAAGAAACTGTTGAACATCACACTCGAACAGGCCACTTCGTTTACCAGATCCAGTTTTGCGTTTGGATTTTCTACGCTTTTTAGAAATTTTACGTTGTAGAACCAATGAGGCTGCTTGCGATAAATTAGAATTCGAAAGGTGTTGAAGCTTTGCGTCCACTGATGAATCAGTATCATGGGAGGAAATAGGATCCAACATAGGTTCACTGGGTTCGTCCACACCTAAAGGGCTGAGATGAGGAATCTATTGTAAATTTCTGCACGAGTTATGAAGGTGTCACTGGAAATCACATTTGTAGTCTCCAGTATAAACGTCGATGTATCTGGAGCTTGTTCAATTGACTGGTCACCAATCGTTTCCGATATATTATCCGGTAAATTCAAGGGTGACGTGGAAATCTGAGCAGGAGATGAGCTCGGAGGTTGTTCAACATTGTTAGGCATAGACCTAGAACCAACCATGGGAGGGAAAGCATCCGAAGAAACTTTAGGTTGCACATTGTCATTACTAGCAAGATTGTGAGGTCTTGGACCACGTGAGTGGGAAGGATCACTTTTGGGACAATTTATGTCTCGATGTTGAGTATTTCCACAGATCGCACAGCGAAATGATTCGTTTGTGAACAACTGTACCTTATAATTGTTAATGATTGCGTAGATTGGGAAGACAATATTGTTTCTTTTCACTAAAATCGTTCGTCGACCATTGCATACATCCGCATAGATACTTTTGCCAGATTACTTCTGTTTTTCAGTACTAAAAACGGTACCATATTGAGAGAAAAAAGTGGTGAATTCACTATTCGGAAAATTATGTGGGAGAGTTGCGATGTGAATACTTGTAATGTCTTCCACTACTTTTGAAATTGGGTGGAGAAACACCTGTTGATTGAAACGGAACTGAACTGATTTGTTCACTTGCACATACATAAAGTGATAGTACTGATTAACTTCTATCTGGATCACCTCTGCGGGTAGTAATTACAGCTGCTGCGCGATGTTTTATGAATGGTCAACGTATCAGGTCTGAAGTTTAATTGTCTACATTTAATCTGTAATGTGGAATTTCGATAGTACTTTTTTTTTAGTTCACTCATGTTGTTTCAATAACTGTATAACTTATTTGGGAACAAACTGGCAAAACACCAGCTTAAACACACTTACAAAGTCGATAACTAATCAAAAAAGAACGATGAAAAGTTTAGTGCTAACTGTTCACTCGATGCTAGTCACTGCACACAGTACACACTGACAACCATATACGATGACGGTCAGTCAAGCAACCCCATTTTATTAGGCGAGAACAGTGACCGCGTTGTGTTCTAGGCAGTCAGACGTAACTCAAGTGATTTATTTTCTTGCAATACATCACAAAGTATATCTATAAACATCCAAGATGTGACATATTGTAGATATATTTTTAAAAGCCTTATATTAATGAAATCCTGTAAACAGTTTTTTTATTTATGGAAAAAAAAATGTTTAGATTGCTTTAGGTATGAACCCATTATCTCCCTACTCTTAAACTCTGTACATTATTTAACATTAATATAAACTATTTCCTAAAAAAATAAAATAAAACCCTAAAAGGCACTTTCTCCACAGCCCCTATTGTGTTACATATGATAGGAAAGGCAATTAAAATTGCTGTAAAATGACACCTCTCCCACCTTTTGGGGTTAATTAGGAGAGCGGCTGTGACAAGTTGATAATATGTCAGAGGAGGGTTTTTCGGGAAATTTACATACACGTGATTTGAAAAGGAGTTGATACATTTTCATAAAGTTCTGTATTTTTCTTAATCTATATGAGAACTACTTCTATACCAAATTACATCAAAATCTAACATGGCAATTTTTTTATTAAAAGGGTGCTGATTTGATATGGAATGACCATCCAACCATTGTTTTGGGTTTAAGTATAGTAGTGACGGACCAATTTTAAGAAATTTACAGGATGAATTGAGATAACTGAGTGTTGTTTGTGATAAAATGGGAGCGAAATTGTAATGTGGGTAACATTAAAAATGAATAATAATGTTGCTGTAGTGAGTTTTTAAGATGTTTAAGACGCACTGCATGTTGGGGTGGAAGGGACTATTTGGCGTACCGGTAGAGTTACAGTTGTTGTTGTGTGGATGCGGGTAAGGCAGTGTTTAAATGAAGCGCTTGTGCATTGTGTAAACGGCACGCCTCCCATGAACACTGATTGGAGTGCAGCCAGTCTGTAATGTGAGTGTTTTTAGTGATTTTGGTTTGGTCCGTCACTACTATACAAATGCCATTGTTTTTACTGATTTATCAACATAAAACCATATTGGCTATGGTGTAGTTTATGGCAAACAGCTAAACTGTGCGATATTTTGCCGTATGTACGCTTTATATCACTTACTTCCTTACAAACAATTCACACAGGGACTTTCATAAAGAACAAGCAACTACCCGTAATTCGAAGTGTTACGAACAGCCACAAAAAAAAAGCCTTTTTTTATATATCGACCGAGTGAAGACGGATTAGGTAAAGTCAGGTTAGGATGCCTTTTTGATTATAAGCAATGGACATCATGTTTAACACTCACTCCACGTGCCCGCTCTACACGCGGAAGCAGCAAAACAGTGGAAGGTTCAATTCGCTTTTTCATTCTCATTTCACACTTCCAAGGCTCAAAACATTTTATTTAACATTTCAACACTTCCAAACATGTTGCTAATGTTACATTTCTCCTGTTAATCTTTCTGGTTGCTATGAACTGCAATGATTTAAAACAGTTCCGATTCACTGTCCAAGTATTGTAGATTTAACTTTGTGACATCACTTGTTACATCAAGACTTAATAACATCTACATGGAGCAGTAAATCGCGATTTTTAACCATGTAGGCCTACGCGTACTCTAAATGCTTTTTTCTGGATTTCTGAGAACGGCGTAAATTTATATGCCCCATATAACAAGATTAGGTAATATTTCAGTAAGTTACGACTGTTATTTTAAATGTCCTCAGGTACAATTTTTAGTTACTTAACTTAATCTAAAGACACAAATATTCACTCCTTACAATTTCTTGCATAAAATATTGGCAAGGTTCTAGAACACAGTTCCCCTGGATGAATTCAATATACTAGCTAGATTTGCAAAATGTCTTATTCAGGGTTCGCACTCATTTGCCACGATCAAATTCCCTGACTTTTCCTGGTCACTACTCAGAAATTTCTAGGTAATTCCATGGGAAAATAAAGATCATACTTGCATGAATAAAGATAAATCAAAATATTTCACTGTATTATTTTCTTTTAAATTGCTTCATGGTTGGCACACTACCCTCCAAGTAATTTCAAAAACGATCTAACATTAAATGCCTGCTGTAGCTAAAAATTTCAAACAATAAGCTATCAAATTCCCTGACTTTTCCAGGTTTTCACACATTTTAGTGAAATTCCCTGACTTTTTAGTGCTAAGCTGGATTCCCCGACTATTCCAGGTAGTTGGGAACCCTGTAATTTATGATCTACTAACATGAACTAACCTAACATTTAGTCACAAAACATACATAGGTAAACAGAAACAACTTATGGTTTTCAAAGTGTAAAAATATAGCGGGACCTACGTTCTAGAACCAATCTCTAAAATATTCAATATAACGATATTCACCAGTATGCATGATGTTTAAAAGTACTTTGCAGCTACTATTACTGAGTGTGCCTATTTAAGCAGAACCATCTTACTAATACACAACCAGCTATATTCACATTAATGCATCACTTCCGTATAGAAATCGCAATATTTATACTGTTACCTTTAAATTTACAAACTGTCAAAGCAGCAAACATGTTTACTCCTATGGCGCTCACTCATCCAAAATTCGGAAAATATTTAATTCACGGTGCTCTGTTCTCTATGTTTATATCTAGAGAAAAAGAACGACTGACAACTCGGTATAGAAATTATGAGCAGAAATGATGGTGGCACAGGGAGTATGCATTTTCTATAAGATGCGTCCTAGGGTGCGTTAAATTTGTTGCCCGGCCAGTGGCGGAGTGGCCTGCCCCTTTGTGTAATTTAACAGAATATTCGTTGGCGAACCGGTTGCTCAAGATAGCATATTGCTGGTTGAATCAGCGTTTTACTTAAATTTATTTTCGAACTCTTATTATACAGCTCTTCCATTATGGTTGTAGTTCTTCGGCACTTGTGTAATAGCGTTAATAAACAAAGGTATGAAAAATCTTCAAAATATATTTCATAGTGTAAAACGAAAGATTTTAAAATGTGAATGATTATTAAATTTGTATAAATGTGTTGTAGAGAATATAACGGAGGACAAGATTAATTATGTAATTTACGAAGTATTCCAAACCATTGTTGAGACTAGGTGTTAATATAAATTCTCAGAGCAGAGAGAGAATAACAATAATAGAAGGTCAATATGTCAGAGAAAGTTATTTCAGAAAAATGTATTAGAATTGTTTATCTCCCTTACATCTTGAGAGAGCACCAACGGGAAATAGTTGTTATTGAAAATACAACAGTTTACGTAACAAACAACAGATGTATCTTCCAAGAGAGGTATTCACGAGACGTGATCAAAGACAAGGTTTTAGAGGAAAACAATTAATAAAGGTATGTGTGTAATGTGGAAGTCGTGTTTAAACCCAAAGATGCTTTAGGGAAAATTTCCAAAGTATCTATATATCGTACCTTATGTTGAGAACCCATCATCCATTCCTTTCCCCCGGTAACAACACACAAGTTGTGTTGATGGGAACGGTGTGTGACCATCAAAAATTAAGAAATAATAAAAGCACACCCTTCGAGTTTTCTTCAAGCATTCTTCTAGTCTTTACGCAAAGTTGTATCAATTACGATATATCTTCTGTCATCAGTCTTTGGTTCGACATCAGCTTCAGTTAAGATTGTATCTTGGAAAGAGCATTTCGGACTTTATTTAATTTAAAAGACTAAGAATTCTTCAATTGGACTGTAGTGAACCTAGTAGTAACAACAGACAAATCTACTCCATGATTTAATTACGCATTAATTAAACACGAGCTTGTTGCATGAGACTCTGGCTGTTACCGGACAAATGTACTCCGTGGATTGACAGGTCGCTATTTGAGACACCCCTCCTTGAATGAAACTAGAAAACAAGTTGAAACAAGAGTTTCTTGAACGAAAAAATATAGACAACAGACAAATCTACTCCATGATTTAATTACGCATTAATTAAACACGTGCTTGTTGCATGAATTCTATAGACGACACACAAATTCACTCCGTGGATTGACAGCTCACTAATTAAAAACTAAAATTCAATTTAACCCTTGACCTTTGTTGTTGCCCCTTTCCCTGGCTTGGAACAGAGAATTGTACTCCCCCTGAAGGCTTTTTGCCTTTTCTGTTGATGATGAAAACATAAAAAAATTAGGAAGATTTTTTTTAAATTTGTAACCCGAACCACAAGAAGATATAATAAACTCATCGCCTAAGGCTCAACGCCAATTTAGTTGAAGAAAAGAAGCAGAAAGGGTAGAGATGATTTTTTAAAATAAAATTATTATTGTTGATCACTGATATCAATGCAAGAAACTTGAAGTACTCGTCAATATTTGAAAGTGTAGGTACCTCTTATTAGTGTTTTTTTTAGTACAAGGAAACGGAGTATATATGAAAATTAATATAACATTATATGAATAATAATAATTGATGAATAAAAGTGCATACTACAATGGCATTAACGAACAAAATTATTTGATTAAACGACATTCTAGGACTAAAGCTCATGCGCATGGGAAACGAATGAAAGGAAAATGCGCAAGAAAATTGCGTGCAGTAATCCAATGAGTTTGTTTTTATGGTGAACATACATGATTGGTTGAAGGGTTATATTGTGATAGCAGTTGAAGTGGAAGGAAGTTAGTTTGTGTGAAGATAGCCATGGCATCATTTGCAGAGATTGACGAGAGTGCCTTAGTTACAGCGGCCGCGGAAGTCGAGGCCTCTGTGAAACCTACTATTTCATCGTGTAAGTGTACTTCCCGATGGATCGACGAAGCATGCATTTGGCGTGCTATTAACGATTGGACTCCCGGCAACCATCTTATATGCTGGGGATGTTTTAAGGGAAAAGGTAGTCAATGTGATCATGCTTGCATGGGTATGGATGGATTTTCGTTTATTCCAATTCCCTGGGAGGAAACACAATCATCGTTAAACAACAAAGCAGCAGATATTTTGAAGAATCCGGAAACTCAGCAGAAGTTGTTTGCTGTGTACTTGGAATCTCATCCTGATGGTGTGAACCTTGCAAAAAATTTGGATTGGGCATTACAGCACTTGATGAAAACTTGTGTTTGGAAGTTGAAAGAAGCATTGCTGGAAAAAGATTGCCACTCGTCGCCATATTGCTAAGAGACAGTGTTTCTGAAGTGACATTGAACTGTGTAGTGGACATTATATTCATTGGAACTATAATTATTGGACTTATATTTATTGGAACTGTGTAGTGGACCATCCTATTTACTGGAACTGTGTAGTGAACATTGTGTTTTTTTAGTGGATATTATGGCTCAGTGTACATACTGTATTGGTGAATATATTTTGGACAAGTGTGTGTTGAACACCGTAAGTACTTATTTACAAAATAATCCTATTGAATGCGCTGAGTGTAATTTACATCAACCCCATAATTGCATGTACGTTTGGAATACCGGATTTGTTATTGCAAACTATATTCAAAGTCATTTGAACGATCCAGAACTTTTCAAAGACTATTATGAACTTTTTGTACAGCAGGGTCATTCACATATTTTGAAAACTACCTTGTTTAATGTTATTTGTCAATTTATTCGAGACCCTGAATGCATTGCACAAGTTATACCTGTAATTGTAAAACAAAACAAAACTCTGACTAGTTCACGCGTACTTAGTGCAAGACAGTACATCATTGACTTTCAAGGGTTTAAGATTTCCCCTAAGGAATACATTATTAGAGAATTTTGTTTAGTTGCATTTGATGCCACCTTGATATTTCATAGTCTTTTGAAATTACCTTGCGAACGTTGTGATTTAGCTGCTGCATATCAAACACAAGTAGATTGGCTCACACATCATTTGCATGGGTTACAGTGGAATACGGCCAATGGATATACTGTATCCCACATTCGCCATATATTGTCACAATGTTGTGATATGGGATCCATCTTTTATTGTAAGGGTCATGAAAAGATGGTGTTGTTGGAAAAAGTATTTCAACTGAAAAATATTGTAAATTTAGAAGACCAAGGATGTCCTGGCTTACGTGCACCGAATTTCAAAGTGGACATTTTAAAATGTACGTATCATGAACCGGTGAAAGAATATGCATGTGCTTTGCGGAATTGCATACAGTTACAATACTGGCTAAAACTTCAAACATTAAAAGTCGTTGACGGAATATCCACAATGAAATTGTAACTTGAAAAGATAATAAATCTATTGTACCAGAATGTGTATTTTTTTATTTCATGACATGAAATTCAAACGATGAAGAGGTAAAAGGTTTTTATTACATCTAAACTACTCTACTACATGGATTATACAATTGTTCTTTAATAAGTTACATATGATAAATATTTAAAAAAAAACTATTTACATTTTTTGTTTGCTTTCAACATTTTGTTGACCAAGTTCAGTACCAGTTGATCATTTCGTTGTAAGTTGGTTTTTGAAAATTTTGAAAAGATATTTACATTTCTAACTTTATAATAAATATATATGATACAGAATAAACCACATAGAACGGAATTGTCAGCTTGGTATTGAACTTTATTTACATGATAAATTGAAGAATTACGTTGAAGAAATTGTACTATTGGTTTTGGTGGATTGCGGCCGAGACTATCAAAATAAAAGGCGCGACGATTTTTATTAATGTAGATACATGTCCAGTGTGTTCCTTGCTGATATGACGGACTTAAATTAATGATTATTTCAGCAGGTGCCTTCACTATTACAGGTAAGTGATTTAATGCATATATGCCAGTCAATATGGAACTTGTAACACAGTCATGCAACACAACACTTAACATTTGAACGCTCCACATAGTCACTTTGAATTACAGTCTACATCATCATATTCAAGTACACTGGAACTTGAAGTAATGGGGGTTGGATTGTATATGCTTTTTGGTTCATGACTTACATATCGTGACAAATCATGGTAGGTGAGAAATTTACTATAACATTGCGCTTCATAAAATGCACATCGGAACGTATGGAACTGATGTTGGTAATGACCACAATGACTTGCAGGAAAAAGTAATTTATTTGATTTTGGACAGTTCAAATCTTCTAGATTTAATACACTTCGTCCCAGAAGTCGTTCCAAAAACCGTTGTCTGTGGCGACCATGGACGTAGAGAACATCAATATGTTTTGTATAGTTTACAAGGACTTGTTGCAAGTTGTCGTATGCTACGTCGCCTTCTGACCATTGTAATCCATAGATGTTTGTGGACAGGTACTCGTTGTCCAATTGAAGTGTTAGTGGTAAGTCTTCACTGCCAAAGGGCTGTTTAAAAATCCAAGTATGTGCGGTATTGAGATCAGGATTGACAACGGCCAACTCTTTGACGTTAAGGTCATCGTCACCAGCTTGATCAAACGCTAAAAAGTGGATGATTGCCCTCATACTGTTGTTATTACAGTGATGTAAACAGGAATTTACTTTCACCTTATATACATATTTTGAGACAGAGTGCCAACTACTTAAATAATAATAATAACGACACAAAATTTATGATATTCAACGCCGAATTGATCAATTATACCATATTATCCGTATAAACGTTTCGGTTTTTATCTATTTGAATTAATGAATCAAATTGTGCATACACCACACAAGTAATGGAATGTTGAAGATTTTGGCTGAACCCCATTTTAATATTTACAGGTGAATCTTTGACGACATCCCATGTAGAATAGTCTAATGTATTAGTAGGCGACAAAATAAAAGCATACAGAGTATAGCCATTAGAATATTCTTCAGGTGAAATGGTATGCCCTGCATTTTGATGAAATATACCAGTTCCGGAAATTAAAGTATGGTAACTCGGAATAAACAATTTTTTTGCAAAATCAGGAGTCAAGGGAGTAGGTGGATAAAATTTAGAACCAACCTGCACTTGAAGTTTGTTGAGATTAAAATGTTGAAATTGGAAAGGATTTTCATTATATTGTCCATTAAAGGCAGTATTTGAAACAAAACCAATAACAAGACCTTTAGGTACTTTTCCTAAAAATAAATTGTCCAAATTGAAACTAGATACATTTTGAGGAATGGTATGAACACGTGTTTCTACACGTGTCAATGGAAGTTTAGCAGTATCCTGAAGCATATATTGATTTAATTGAAGAGATACATCAGCAGATATTTCCAAGCGACGTGCATACAGTATAACTTCCTCCAAATGAACTTTGAAATCAGATTGTTGTCCTGCCATAAGACAGAATGCATCTTTTCTACGACTGAGTTTAACTCGCATATTAACTTTATTGGGAAGAATACGATTAAGAGTTGTAACATCAGTGTAAACACGACCAAGCATTTCAATAGATGCACT
>JAGDQP010011564.1:0-18798 GCA_022664845.1 Lepisma saccharinum
TTAGGAATTTTCTGGACCTGTTTGATTAGTGGAATGAAAGAGAATTCAGAAGGAGGTACCGGTTCACAAAAGAAGTTGTCACGCACCTTATATTACCAAACGTCTTAAATTAGCTCCCGTGAATTGTGTTTCGAAATACGTAGAATCCAGAACACGCAATGAGGACATTAGTATTCCTCCGCATGGTACCATTCGTATGAGTTGATCAAATCAAGTACATATTTTTTTAAATTATGAAAATGTGGCATATGGCTGATCTAAAGCGAGATGTATCCTAATTCTAGACTAAAATTTACGAGATGCACTTACGGGTGTAGGAAAGCATTATAGGGCTAGCTATGCACAAGGGAGCATATTGATTTTCCATACCATAGCAACAATTGGCTACCATAAACTGCACCATATCCCATAGTGTAGATTGACTAGCTTGTAGATATCTTGTTGGGGTCTCAACCACCATCAGCTCAGGTCGAAAATGCTTCTTAATATGAAAAGGTGGATAAACTTCACTTCATAGCTCGCAGTTTCTGCTACCAATTCAGTCATAGGTACGCTCTATTCCTTTCATTCCCTTGCAAATAATTATCATATGCACCTTTACATATCGTCAACCAGCGCTCAAAGTGTTATGAAAAGCTATTTCACTATCGTTTGGTAAAATACACAATAGAGTTGAGTAACGCATAGCCCTAATAAGCATGGTGGTGCGGAGGAATACTTATGGCGACACTTCGTATCAGTATGTACCACAAAAATACGGATCTCGAACTAGTGGAGAAGGTTAAAGTCAGGTTGGATATCTTTATTAAACGCGATGTACATGGCGCTTAAACGCACTGCATGTGTTTACCTCAAAGAGCAAGAAGCTAAATAGTCTCTCGGCCCTTTCGTTCTTTCACTCTTAGGTCTGCCTTACATGCAAACTTGCTTGCGATTTGGGTGAGTAACCAATTGAAACGCTTGATTTATTGTAAGGTGTGACACCTGTTTCAATTGGCTATTCACCCAAATCTCACTCAAACTTGTATGTAAGGCAGACATTAGGCGTCTATTTAGTATGCATCGGGCGTTCCATTTGGAACCATAAACGGAGTAGCCATAGGTGATGTCTGTTAAAAGTGATGCGCATTGCGTATAACAAAACACATCTAACCTGCCTTTTCTAACCAGTCTCCGTTCACCATCGCTCACTCGACATACTGTCCGTGATTTTTGTAGCAAAATATCAATGGCGATATGGAAATAAACATATCACTATGACGTAGCATTACCATGACTCCGATTTTTAAATGAACCTGTGATTTATTTAGGAATTTTGTGTTATTTATGTGTTCGGAATTTTGTTCGCGCATATGTCTCAATGGTTATATAGAACATTACTATAATTCCGATGCATGAACCTGTGGCTTACTTCGTTCGGAGAAATCACGCTCAACGTAAGCTAAAGTAATGCTATACTTTGCATTACAACACTTACAAACGTCCAAAATGTTAAATTTCTCCCGTTAATTTTACATTTCTTGCGGGCAATAAAGTAGATGTTAGCTAGAAGGTGTAAATTTGGAAATTTCACAGATGACGCTGACATTGATAAAATAGTATTAGGTGTTTAAAGCAATTCTTTGAGGAAACGATAATTTAGTACTGATGATCTTCCATTGGTGAAAACAATTAATATATCTTTACAACAGGATTAAATTACAATCTGAAAATAACTACCTACTGGGCATTCAATTCTTAAATCAGAATTATATTCCGTGGTTATTTCTTCCCACACCTCTTTCCCTTTCTTAGCTGACATCGCATCGCTCTTACTAGATTCAATATATTTTGAATTTCTTGTGTCTAAAGAAATTACCAACTGTTTCTCATATGTAATGTACGGTTTCCGCGATATAGCTGCCAGAAAATGACGTTTTGTGTAAATGTAAAAAGAAAACGAGGCTTGCTAACACGCTGCTCAAACTTCGCTTGTTTTCATTGCCAACCTATTTCCTTGATGACCGACTATTGTTTATAGTTTTTGAAGGTTTTCCGACAAAATTATTTAAAATGCAATTATTCCTACAATTTATTTCAGATGAGAAACATTTTGGCTTAATTATATATAGTTCTGGTAAACAAATAAATTAATTTAATTTATAGTCGCGCGTGAATATGGTGCAGTTGGCAGCGCTGGTAAGAATCATTAACTTTCTGTGACTTCAAGCAATATCCTTCATTGCAAAGATAATGCTTGGCAAAGTAAATTCGAAGTAACCACTATGAAACAGTGTCACACTTGAGACGATTACCACAGACTTGGCGAAGAAGTTCACAAGCTCCAGCTTGAGTACCTAACTATGAAAACGGGCCTTACATAATTAACCAGCTCATCGTTGAATGTTCTGTTCAATCTACCGATTGAAGATGATATTTTAATCGATTTTCCCTTTTTGGTAGCACACACGCGGTCTTCTAACGTACTTTTGGGAACACAAAGTTACCGATCAGCTCTCCAAACCCTACAGTTTCCCACTAACACACTTTTCACACCTTTCTTCATATTTCTTCATCCCGTTTCCCTTTCTTGTATGTAGCCATCCTTGTACCAAGTCTCTGAAAATAAATTCCACCTTAAATATATTTGCAAGATCATTTCTTCTGTCCAGTACTGGGACTACACGACCTATTAGAAAAAAAAAATACCAACTGAAGACCATGGAAATTTTAGTTAACACTTCCACAGTGTACCCTTCTGTAATTATTCAGAATTATTATGAGAGTAAGATAAAATTACTTCACTTACCTGACGTGGGTGAAAAACTTCTATAAAAATTATTTGCGTAATGAAAGAGAGCAACGAGGATCTCTTTTCAGCGATTTATCTCAGACTGGCGCACACGACAAACAATTGGCGCCAAACACTGACCCCTGTTGATAAATGCTACAAATGCATATATAATATCTACTGCCCTCTAGCGTCGGAATGCTAGAACTACTACTGTCTGGTTCTGGGCCAAGTTCACCTAAGCTTATGTAAGGGGACTCCATTAATGAGAATTTTAAAAGAGTTTAAATCTTTTTCTATTTACTCTAAATACACAATTATTTCATAATAGCCTTTTCGAGGGGGAAGAGGGGGTATTTGCACATCTTTTGCTGTATTTTTGTTCTTTCTGAGGATATGAAACTATTTCCTTATGTCAGGGGTTTTCAAGCTTTTATACTGGCGTACCACGAAACAGAAATTCATACTTTCGCCGTACCAGCAAGTAATATTCCGAAATTTTCAATGCTAGTATTTAAAACTACATGATTATATTGCAAGTAAAGATTATACCGATGAGGAAGAACATTTAGTAGTGTGGTTGTCTTGTAATCAGGACGTCCCAAGATAGAATCCTGAATGAATTTCTCTTATTTCCCTCGGTCACACCAGGCAAATTCTAGAATAGTTCCTTGAATAATACAATGAAACCGAAATATAAGAAAGTAAAAACTTTATATATATATATATGAATAAAATAGTAAATTTATTTCTGTTAAATAGCTCTGATTTCAAAGAAAAGTAATTTTATGTATTTTCCATAGACGTTACTCTCATAAGAAATTAGTATTTATACTGGGCGCACTTTTGAAAGCAGACGATATTAAATACCTTAAGTTTAATCTTTTTCACAGACTTTATGGCGTACCACCTAACAATCTTCTGCGTACCACAGTTTGAAAACCTCTACGTTATTTTATTACAATTATTAGGAACTTTTCGGCGTCGTATTTTTCGTGTCTGGGGTGTAATACCCCCGGTCCTAGTCACCCCCCCCCTGAATGAAACACTGTTCAAACGCAACACTGTACAATAAAGAAAGAATTAAATCTTTGCTTTGCCCTCCGGGACCTTTGTTTCAAATCGGGTCACCAGGTCAGACGGGGTCCCAAGCATAGTCCCGGTCACCCGTTTCAGCGTTGGTTGTAAGTTACGGAGCAGTAATGGTGAAGCAGTTGAACGAAAATTCTGGTATGTTTGAAAAAATCTTATTCTTGTGTATTCTAAAATTTGAAATACTGAGAGGTCTCGGGGTGACCGAGAAGTTAGCGTGCTCGGGATGCAATTTCTGTTGGGGTCCATTGAATGGAGTGAATGGAGGTTCACTCAGGCGGGATTTACCACTAGGCCCGGGCCTATGGGCACAACTTTCGGAGGGGCGCACTTTACAAGGAGAAATTAGAAATCGCTATTTAAAACGCGATACGAAAAAATATCAAAAGCATTAAGGACCATATAGGGGGAGCGTAAATTATCATCACATTTGAACCGGGCGACCTGTCGTACAGAACTGACTTCAGGTAATTTAAAGTTAGGTTTAGTAAAACAAACATTAGTGCTTATATTAGGAATATTTTAGGAGGTTTGTGTCTCTTGTGCCCAATGTTGGACCTAACTCAGAAGAAATTGTCGATGCACTTTTGAAACTATTTGATAGATTTACCACAAATGTTTCTAACACCAGATGTCAGTCATACGACAACGCTTCAAATATGTCTGGCGTGTATAGCGGCGTTTAGGATTGTATGTCACGTCCTTAGAATCTCACCTGGTTAATTGACGTTAATAACAAGCAAATATTTGGTAAAATGAACTCCGAATCACTTCGGTCAATGTACCCCCAGTGACAATTGAACCCATAAACACGAACACCAGAAAAGCGCGCGCTAACCTCTTGGTTACCTCGATGTCATTACAAGTTGCTGTCCCTGGTTTAGATGTATTATGCAACGTAGTACTGACGTTGTCCTGCGGTGTTTTTTAAAAGCTCCAAAAGTGGCATTGCAGATTTAGAAGCTGTGCTATTAAATATATCTCTGACATGACCATGGGCGGCTATGAGGGTGGCGAATGGGGGCAGTTCGCATTTGCTCCTGGTCATTTCCTGAATGTGAAATTTTATTTATGGTATCTAGACTTTTGAGGGTTAGACCGAGATAAGGTAGTGAAAAGAATGTAGGGAGGAGTCATCCAGGGCTTAGTTAAAAGTTTCCATCCCAACATTTCCCTAGTATGACTGACAGTGAAAACACGATGAAAAAATATCAGGATGGCTGGCCGATGGGAACGATCCCGGAACCTATCGAATCCTAAGCCAACGCTCTAACTAGCCAATTGTTGTCCGTTCATTCTGTTCATTTTATTCATTGAATCTCTCTATCTTTTATTCACAGTCGCTCACCAATTGCATCATGATGCTGGGTGGGCACCGTTCCCGACCCTCTCGCTTTGGGAAAATTTCCTTGGTAGAGCCGGGAATCGAACACGGGACCCCACGATGAGCAGTCAGTGACGGTACCCACTAGACCAACCCTATAATTATAAATGGTATACAATAATATCCTGCTATGTATGCAACCCGACTTTTGAAAAGTCGACCATAACGTCCCTCAAACATACTTTGTACTGATTTAAATACTGAAACACTAACTTGCCTCCTCACTTCTAATCGGTAATCGCCGCCTCTGTACATGACCAACTATTGGGTTTACGTTAGTTTGTATGCTAGCGTTGGGTATCTCAGAAATGCAGAGTGTCCCCATCCCAAAGCATTGAATTCATTTTAAGTGATGATTAGCATATGTGTTTGAGAACTGGAGATCTACTTATGATCTTTGGGCATTCATTTATGAAAATGATATTATATAGATGGCCACCCTGAACTTCTCACACTCGCGAATTCGAGACACTACTCTTTACATCACCTTCTCCAGCATAGTTTGTGACAAATCGTAAATTTCACTACAAATGTATCTTTCGGGGGCTTCAGTTGAGATGCAAGCAGATCCGCAATTAGAGGTGGGGCTGAGCCCCCCCTAGCACGATCGTGAGGCCCCTCATATATCGTAATCCCAACCTCCACTGTTAAAATACAGAAACATTTTTGAGATTTTAAAAATAATAAACATTTTATGCTACAGTTCCTCCGTAACTTTCTCATTTTTTTTCTGTAATTATGTCTGTTCGGTGGAAGCTAGATATATTTTGTGTGTGTGTTTGTGTGGCTCAAGTAACAACACACGCCGATCATAATAGTAAAAACGGTCGTAAGACAACGTTTAAAATGGAGTCGTCCTAATGGGGATAATGAAAAGAACCAAACCTGACCTTCGTAACCTTCACTGATAGTTACTAACACACTTATTATAATATATATGAAAATATAAGAATGTTTTTGACAGGAAATGTGAATAAAATATATAATTTTGCAAATTACAATTACGACTGTTATGATTATGATCCAACGCTAGTAACAACGGTTAAAGTTGGGATCAAGATTAGCCCAGGTTTTAGTACATCTCGCTGCCGTAAGATGGCAGTTTGAAACTATTCCCCTCTTTAGTTACTTTGTGAAACTTTGTTTTTTAGCTGTTTATCCAGAGAATTGTATCATCCGTGCAGTGGCTGTGTGATTGATTCTTTAATACAAAAAAAAAAAAAAAAAAATCCACCAAAATGCAGCAACCAGTGGCGTTGTCAGATATCTTTTGACAGATGTTTCCCAATCATGAGATTCATCGGAATTGGAACATTTTTTGACCTCCGAAATATCCCAATCCCACAGCTCCTGATTTTTTTTTAGAGAGAGAGAAAGGTATGCAAGATTTTTTTAAATTTGAATTTAATTTTAAAGCCTTTAGGCAACTTTGGCTCAGCCCGAATGGATGATGATGAAATGAATTGGTGGAATGAAGAAAGTGGGTGGAAACGGGAGAACACCGAAAAAATCCATGCACACGATGTTTGTCCACCACAAGGCTCACATGGCACGAACCGAGGACCCCATGTACAAGAGGTTAGCGCTCTACTACTGAACCACCGCGACTCCATCTTCAATTTGAGAACGTCGGGAAATTCAAGGTTGCTGTTGGTCTAATGTCATTTCTCGTAAATAGACTTCCAAAGAGACAACTTTATATTGTGGCATTTGTCGTTTTCTCATCATCAATTAAAATTTGTTCACCACTTTCGGAACACCCTGTACTTACACGTTGGAACATCTCACTGTTACAACTGATTTAGGGATAGTGTCCTCGCTTCGTGGTCGAGAGGTTTTCATCTCGAAATCTTAGGTACACACTTGTAGAGTACAGGAAAAGGAGGAATGCCCACTAAAAAAGTTAGTACGAATAGCCCACAAGTTATAGCGATTTATAGAATATTAAGTATACGGGAGTAATTGGTAAAATTAGACTTAAAATGCGTATTACGAGAAATCACCTATGATTCCTATTTAGTTGATTGATTAAATTATCATTAATGTTCTAAATGAACTTAATGAGTTTCTAAGAGCAGAAAGTACAATTTTTGGTAAAGATACCTTCGAACCACTCTGTTCAATGTAGCCTCGCGGAACTTGAACCTCTGACTAGGCGTACAGAAAGCGAGCGTGCTAACCTCACAGCCACCAGGAGAGTCTAGCAAAATCCTTGTATATGAAAATTAGTTAGAAGATGTATAGAAAAGTTATTGTTTGAACTGAACTGAGCTAAAACCAACGTATTCATTTTTCTGGGCGGTTGTTGAGCAACTGAGACCATTCAGCACATAACATTGACAAACAACTGATGACTTGATGCAGGTTTATTGTTTCACTCATTTCTCTTTCAGCAGCAGTCTTCCTAGCAAGAAATGATTCTCATCCTTCACAATGACCAACCATCTGGCTGTATTTTTGGGGGAAACATCCATTCATGGAATGAGCAACATCGTGAAGAAAGGCCACTCACTGTGCGAAAGGTAAATTTCAAGAACATTATCCTTTTGCTTTCAACATCAACATTTTCTTTCGTGTGTGTATTTAAAAGAGTTCAGATAAATGTTTAATGAGTATCGACAAAGAAAAAGACAGCGCGAATAAGGCTAAAGCCATCAAATGAAGTCATCGATCATAGAAGGTGTTAACCCACAATACCATTGATCATAGAAGGTGTTAACCCACAATACCATTTTAAATACATTCTACAAGATTTAAAATATGTGTTTAATCAGTATTGGGAAAGAAATCAGCATGAAAAGACTAAAACCTACAAATGAAGCTTACTGTCGTAGAAGGTGTTAACCCACAGTATTATTTTAAAAGTTAATTATATGATTTAATATAAGTGTTTAATCAGTTTGAAAAAGGACAGCATGAAAAAGGCTACAGCCTACAAATGATGATCTCGATCGTAGAAGGTGTTAACCCACAAGATTTTTAAAATCAGTTAATTTGATGAGTTATGATGAGTGTTTATGAATATCGAAAGAAGAAAAGACAGCCTGAAGAAGGTGGAAGCCTTCAAATGATCTGAGTCGTGAAAGGTGTTAATCCACAAGCGTTTAAGGAAATTTCTAACCACATGCTTCGGTACATTGTTACTTTTCCGCATCCTCATTTTCTTTTTCAGAAATAACAAGTAGATTCTTGAAGCCCATATCTATATGTTATTATTTTTTATATGTCAGAAGTTAATACAACTCACTTAACAGAGTTTGCGATACAAGTTTTCTCAAATATATAATGCATACGTGTTATAATACAGTGAAATCCCATCGCCGGTATCGGAGACATTGAATTGAATTGCATGTGTTCTGTTTAATGGGATATTCAGTACATGTAGCACCACTGAATAACAGTTCGGAAATACGGAGCTCGAGAACACGGATAAAAGAAGTTGGAATCAGAACTACACTCCGCGAATTTAAGAAAACTGAACCGGAAAATATCGGAAGACATGATCGTACGTATCATATTGACCATTTCGCGGTATAGCGGGGTTTTACTGTATTACTAATGCAATGTTCAATTCTTTGGTGACTTAATGATAAACTTTGTTTTCTTCAAACCTCTCACAAAAGAGCATTTTGCAGTTAACGCTCTTGCTTCACCCACAGTCTGCAGTTGTATCTGTATATAGGCCTATTCCTTTATACGAATTAGAAAGGCTTTCGAAAAACTGTCATCTATGGAATAGCCGGATGCTTTACCTAAAATATATACAATTATAATTTTGTATTCTCAATTTTATCTTTTATTGTTTTTGCTTTTTTTATTATTATTATTTTGTAACATTAAACCGTATATGCCTTCTGTAATTGGAGATGTAATCTCTGTTGAAGGTATATAATAAATAAATATAGTTGTGCAAACTATTAAGTACTTTCTGTTTTGTTACATCATTTATACAAAAATTCTGGGAATAAATGTCTGATATTGTAAGATTTGTGAAAGAACAATCTAGCAAACAATCTTATCGTTGAACCTTACCCCGTTATGGGTATGCAACACACTTGCTTCTGCGTTGTTTTGGGTTGCATATCTGACAAGGCGAAATAATTCCAAATCATTTTCTAGTTTTCATTGTTAATTTTCTTTAAACTCTTTGACAACCTACACTCTAAAAAATCTTACTTTTATTTAGCCATGTAACCTCTAAATCCGGAAGAAATAGATATAACATTTCCTCTCACAGATAAATAACTTTAGGTGGGAAAGAATTCAATGTAATTCTGTTGCATCTACAAATATCAATCAGCAATTCTAAACGTAAAATTCAAAGAATCTTACTAAATTAAAAGTCACTCAGTTTAATATGTAACATGTTTGCATATACGGTTACATACAAAACTGTATAAATAATATTGGGACATGTTTATATGTCATTTGGTTACATACAGTATATGATTACATATGCAATTTTATAAATAATCCCGTCACGTTTATATTATCACCTGCAGTCGTCTTGTTTTTATTTTCGCAAAAAATGGGAAATATTATTAACCAACTGGGATTTCTATTCCTAATTGACAAATCGCGGAGTGATTCAAATGTGGTGTGTCTTTGTAGTGTGCAAATCGTAGTAGAACTTTATTTATGTCTTCGTAATTTGAACACCGCATTTACCTATGTGGAAAGATATGTGTAGTTTGGTCTATTCGGTAAAACGCTGGACTTCTAAGTAAACGATCCGTGTTCGAATTCCGCTTTAGTTTTTTTTACCCTTCCAGTACACGTGAAAACTAAATGGTCTGTTTTATATCTGTCGAGTTGATGGAAATTTCTATGCAGCAAAGCTGCCTGGCTTAGTAGCCTCATGGATGTATCCGAATATTTTAAACAGTGATCCTAAAAGTAATGGTTTTACACCTATAATGATTTTGTAACGTTGGATAAATATATATGTACCATGAACACTTCTATTCACAACAGTTTTCAGCAATAACTTTGAATGTCGAAATATCGAACCACGCCAATGTTGATCGGTGTTTAGTCAGAACTGTCAATCATGATCGGTAACCCGCATTATTGGCCCAGTATTGCCCGATATCGGCCCGTTATTCTTGTGGTGCTTGAGATGTTACAAAAGTTTGAGTCATATTCGTCTAACACAAACTTCTAACACAAACTTCAAACTAAAGTCGCATGATTTTAGAATGTCAGTCCAAACTTCTAACTGAAGTAAGCACAAACAAACTTATAGTGTAAAATTAGGATGCGTGTGATTACAATGTGCGGAACTGCTTATTGTAAAACTAGCACGAATTATTAAACCGGAGAAAGCTAACTAAATAATAAAGAAGCTGCCAGCTTCAGTCACTAGATCAAAATTACTCAATAAATCGAGGCCATTGAACTAAAATTTGAAGTCGGTTTCTCTCCATCGGCTTAGGCTGAAACGAAATCGACAGAGTGAAAGTAAAAGAAGACCGAAATAATTTTTTCTCCGCTAATGATATGAAAAATATAGACAAAACATTAGATTTTTCAAACAACATATATTTGGTCATATTTTGAGATATCAAGAAATGTACTACTGACACATTTTTATTTTCATCGTGATGTGGGGTTAAGTGTAATTGCGTTTACTCAGCCATCCTTTTGCGCGTTCCATGGGGAGAAGATTGCCACCCTGCTTTTATATCAAGACACTATCTTAGAATTATGGTGTGGTTGTGAAACCAAGGTACCCCCAGCCAGGATAGTCTTGCTAGAAGTTTGAGTTTGGGACCTCTAACCCGGCTACCATGGTACCCTTCCTTACTCTAGGAGCACAAGAATATCGGACCTATACTGGGCCAATATCGTGTGGATATCGATCATTGTTGACTTCTCTGAATCAATTTCGATCAACAATGGCGTTTTATGGTATTTCGATATTCAATGCTATTCCTGAAACTTAAGAAGCTTATCGGCTTACCCCATAAATAATGTCGTATTTTTCCACCGTTACGATAACTTACCTGGAACACTACCGTTAGTCAGTAAAATAGTCTCCATCGGACTCCACAACACTCTACCACCTGTCAACCAGTTGTTCAATCCCCCGCCGAAAGAACTGGGTCACTGCTCGTCGCACGTCACCCTCATTTTGCAGTGTTTTCTCGGAAAGGTGGTTTTGCAGGTTACGAAAAACAGTAGTTTGTTGGTGCAAGACCGAGTGAAAAGACCGGGTAGGGGAGCTTCTGCCAACCACATTCCTCAGTCTTAGCACAAGTCCTTCTTACATGTGTGGGCACGCATTATCACGTGGATGAGCACCGCACACCCTTGTGATTAACCAGAGCAAGCCCCTCCAACAATGCAGTTCGTAGGCATTCAAGCTGCTGACAGTAGACATCTGCATTCATGGTCTGATTACCTGATTACGTGGCAATAGCTCAAAATGGATTATCCCAAGGATATCCCACCAAACACTCAACATCACTTTGCAGGGGTGGAGATGCTGTTTTGACCTATGCGCCCCCTTTAGGTACTCACTGGCGTTTGCGTCTAATGTTATGACAGAGGACCCACTTTTCTTCCCCGTTCACATTCTGTCCAGAAATGGCTTACGTCTGTGACGGGTAAGCAGGGAACGGCAGATGTCAACTCACTGCTGCTTCTGTTGAGGCGTTAACGCGTGGTGTGCCCATTTTCCGATTTTTGACACGTACCCAAGGTCCTGCAGGTGATGATGAACAGTCGAACGGGTGACATGGAGTTCGCTGGCCAGTTCTTCAAGAGTTTGCCTTGGATTTGCCTCTACCGCTGCTCGCAGGGCATCGTTGTCTAACTGCACAGATATCCCTTCTCGTGGCTTATCTTTGAGGCTGGTGTACCCAGATCGAAATATCTGATACCACCTCTGGTACTTCGCACATTAACAGCATCTTAACCATATACGCATCTTGATCATACAACATAACGTGACGTATGTGGCAGATGGCGTCATTGCAGCGGCCATCTCACGTACGACATTAGTTACGGGATAACCTGATATTTCAACCAGAAAACACACAAAAGAGGTAGCTAGATTAAAATATATCGATCGACATTGACAGACACCGTTTAAAAAAGCGTCATTTTTGTACGAAAATGTCTATGTAATGGAAACACAACACGCATTACGTATAAAATTTCTAAGCCTTCCCTGCTTAAAGTTAGTCTGTAATTAAAATACCGTCTATGACACCACATTCCATGTCTGAGTTGAAGAATTACATAATCGACATCGATGGATGGCTCCATAGCGTAATGTCTAACACGACTGACTACAATTCACAAGGTTCCAAGCTCGAATCCAGACGCAGAGAAGTGCGAACATTTTTCAACTGCACATTAAGGCGAAAGAATAGGACGCGTAGTGGAACAGACAGGATGTAATCAAAATCGCACTTTTCTCTAAAACGACTGTGAAAATATTTTTAATTCCGTTTCTTAAAACAGTAAATGCATCTCAGTGAAAAATTATACTTTATCAATTGCAGATATCGGCAATATCCATAAACTTGTTTACCATTCAATATTCATTGATGTCGGTTAATAACATTGATCGAAATTGCAAATCATGTGTTATTGATATTGGTCGGCATCGATGTGCCTGGGGGTATGTTCGCTAACAAGCTATATGAATACGCGTAACTGGTGTTTTGTCTACTTTTAACACTGGACCGTATTCCAAATAAATATTATAGAAAATAGGCACTGACGAAAACAAGATGCGCAGATTCTAAGAAATAAATAATAATAACCACCGGTGTTACAGACCGATAGGTCGTGAGTCTGCTCCAATGCCCTCTGTCCGCGCTTGGTGGAACTACATCCACCTGAGTGACGGCAGTGTGGTCAGCATTGCGCGTCATCTAGCCACGAACAGGCATATTAGGGGCTTTCTAGGCCGAGTGGCCATCACATGTTTATTCACGTGACTCCCCAGTTTTCCTCACGACGCTGGGTGGACGCCGAAAACTGGCACTCCAGCGGGGAATTGAACCCGGGACCATGCGGACATGAGTCCAACGCTCTAACCACTAGACTATGGAGCCCCTAGATTCTAAGAGATATTACCACTTATTAAATTTCAATTTCGAAGATATACAATTACGAGTATAACGTGTTGCTTCGAAAAGCAAAATCAATTCTACTCTATTTAATAGACCAAATAGAGGCTTAGATACCAGCAAAATTAAATGTACTATCATCTACTACAAAAAGAGCAGCAATTAGTGTCGAAACTTTATCTTGGAGGGATATAAAGTTTGGACGGATTTCAATGCATTTTGAAGCACTGAGCTTTCTTTCGTTTTTTTTATTTCGCAATATCAGGAAACAAATTAGGTAGCATATACAGTAGTTTTGTGCATGGATACATGCAATATGAATCAGGCTGTTGTTCTTGAGAACCGGAAATTTATTTTATGTGCTAAACTGTTTACTCCAAATGTTAGTATTTGACTATGTTTGTGTGGCAATATTAACGTTACAGGATATTTGGAAATAACGCGACGTGGGAGTATTCATTATGGAATCACAAAACAAAATGTTCGTTCATACATGTAAATCACTTTAACTTTCTTTCTTTATATATCTTTCTTATTCTCTCTTTCTTGTTTGTTCGTTTGGTTCTTCTTCTCTTGCTCTTTTTAACCCGCTTTCTTCCGATTTTTACTTTCTTTCTTCCTGTTTCTCTCTTTGTTATTTTCTGTTCTTCTTTCTTTCCGTCTATCTTTATTTTGTCTTTCGCTCTTTACGTATTTCTTTCTTTGTCTTCCTTTCGCTGTATTTATTACTTTCTCTCTTTCTGTCCGCCGTTCTTTTCTCTATCTTTTCTTCTCGTCTTCCTTTCGTTCTGTATTCCTTTCTTTCTTTATGTCTTCCTTCCGTTGTTTCTATCTTCAATTCCGTCCTTAATTTTTCCTGTCAGTCTTTTACATTTCTTTCTCTCCTTCGATCTCGTTTCGTTTCTTTCTTTTTTCTACCTTCTTCTTTGTTTCTTTCATCTTTCCCTTATCCTTTCTTTCTAAATTTATTTTCTTTTCTTCACGCCTACCCTTGTTTTACCAATTCGTTCTTTCCCTTTTTCTCCATTTCTAATTTAATTCTTTCTCTCTGTTTTTTTCATTCTTCCTTTTACTTTTCGATTTCTTTCTGGTTTAATCCTATTCTTCATTTCTTTAGCTCTCTTTATTTGTCTTTCTGTTTCCTCCCTTTCTTTCTTTCTTTCTTTCTTTCTTTCTTTCTTTATCTTTCTTCATTTATTTGATTCTTTCCTTTCGTCTTTCTTTCTTCTTTTTTTGTCTTTCTTCATTTCTTTGATTCTTTTTTTTCTTTCGTCTTTCCTTCTCTCTTTCTTGCTTTAATTTTTATTTTTTCAGTTTTCTTTCTTTCTTTGATTCTTTTCTTTCTTCCTACGAATCTTTTTTTTTCTTCTTTTCGCTTCTTTGTTAATCTCTTTTCTTTCTTTCTCAATTCCTTTCTCCATATCTTTCCAATTTCCTTTCTTTCCCTTTTATCGCTGTAATTACTTCTCTATTCCTTTCTCTGGTTTCCTGTTTTGCTTTCTTTTTCTTCGTTTTAAATTCTCTTAAATTGAATGAATCTTATGATTGAAATAAATTTATTTTGGAAGGTATTCCAGGCATTCAGATAGGCACTAAGAAAGGCGTCAATGCATATATAAAATATTATCGACATTTGTTTTGCGTAAGTACGTGAACTTACATCCACATATACGTCTATGATTTGCTCAATTTGTCGAAACTTTGTATGTGGGATCTTTTTTTCTTTCATGCAATTTCCATTTACTCTTTTAACATGTAAAGAAGGAAATGAATCAATGTTTCCAATTCCAGGTTGCTCTGGGTTTTTGCCTTCGTGGGTTGTATCTCTGCGACATTGGTGTTGATTTTGGAATCCTGGAGAAAATACCAAGAAAATCCCACAGTGGTTACTATCGAAAGGAATTATATTGAGTGGAAACTTCCTGTACCAGCTGCGATCATGTGCTCCGAAGACAACATAAACAAGATGCGGATAAAGGACTGGATTAAATATGAGTAAGGGCTTTCTTTTTCTTATAATTTTTGTACTGTAAACCGGTATCTTCCGGTAAAAGATACCCTAATCCATTGCTGGTTATAAATACTAAAGAAAACAAAAAGTACAAATAAAAAACAGCGCAAATAAGAAAAAACAAGTACAGATAAAACACAAATAACAATAACAAGTACAAACGGGAAACAAGTACAAATAACAAAAAAGTACATATTACAAAAAGGGTACATATAAATAACATCCAGTATAAATAGCAATAGGAAAACAAGCTACATAACAAAAACAAAAATACAAATAACAAAAACAGTGTAAATAGCAGAAAACAAGTGCAAATAACAAAAACAGTATGAATAGCACGAAACAAATACAAATAACGAAAACAAGTACAAATAACGGAAACAAGTACAAAATAAAAACAAGTACATATAGCAGAAAGGATACAAATAACAAAATACAAATATAAGTAACAAAAATCGAGTTCAAATAGCAAATAAAACAAGTGAAAATAACAAAAAAGTATAAATAAAAACAAGTACAAAAAACAAAAAGTGCAAATAAGTTTTTGTATAAACTTAGGGAAAAACCGATGACAGTTTACTAAGTGTACTAAAGTGCTTAGAATGAAACTAACATGGATTTTTTTTAATGGAGAACGAAAAGCAATTGAAGTAGACCTGGCAGCTTTAGAGATATCAAATTATAAACGCCGTAAGAAATTGAGGTCACTGAACCCAAATTTGAAGTCAGTTTTTTCTTTGCGTTCTCAGGTTTAGACGATAGCATTATTGGCTTCCAAATCACAGCTTCCAATAAAACAAGCTTTTCAACTCGCTGGTTTAATTGTGTGGATCAAATATCAATTTTTCACGAATGATGAATATTTACTTTCATAGCAACGCAATAACGCCTATCATAATATTGATATTACCTTCAAATACCTCAAAACGTTATTTTCTTTTTGAAAATGTCAATATTTCAAATAACAACATTAAGCATTATTTCACATAACAGCAAAAAGTAACACAGAGACATCTAGTGATCTAATTGAGAACTACTTTTGTCATCGAGCTCTACGAAACGATACTGGAGTGAGTGCTTAGTGTCGAAAGGTAGACGCCAGAGCAAATATTTAAACTCGTTTGTCCCCTTCCAGTCTAATCCAATGTCGAATTATAACTAAGTTCTATGAACTTCTTATCGCTGTGTGCCCCATTTTTTATTTAAGTCTTAATTCCTGACTTAGTCATGTAATAGAATACCGTATTCTCCATACAATAGAAAATACTGCAAATAATATTTACGGTTTTTGCAAGAATTAAGACATAAATCACAAAAACCAAGCCGCTCAGCGATATCAAGCGTAAAAACTTAGAACCGAAAATTTGGTCCATAAACGAGATTAAGCGTCCTCTCCGTTTCCTGGCTTCATATGATCATGAAATATTGAATGGCATCAGTCAGTCCAGTATCGCTTTTAGATAGAGGTCATTGACTTTGGCATTGGACTCATGGATCTCGATACGGGAGACGGTTCTACTTCTAGTGACCCGAAATTGAAGCAGCACAAGCCATGATCACCTGGCAGGTGTAATTGATTAAAAAAAGAAACTGAACATCACGTTCCGTACAATACCTTATTTAACATATTCCAGCCTTCCTCCTCTCTTCCTTAGCTAGATCTTCATCCATTCTTTTTTTCCTCACACCCAGGCATAGGCCAACCAATAAGACGCAAGTAAATCCCAATTCACCAGGCAAGATTAATCGGAAACCGGCGTCAAGTTGACCCAGCTTAATTGTATTGGGCCAGTCGATATGTCTCCCGTATCTAAATCCATGCATTGGACTAAACGTTATAGAACTAACTATAGGTTGTGTCAGACGTGACGTCATTCACTCAACCAAGAATATTAGAAATAGGCGATAGGCCAAAATTGAAAGACCTGATCCGAACGTACCAACTTCAGGGTCCTCTCCTATCTTGGCGTGCACAGCTAGAATTTAGGAGAGTGCTATTTATTCATAACTTTACCTATTGATATGCTAATTTGGTTAAATATATACTATTAATTAAACAACACACAAAACAGTAAAACCTTGGTATTACAAGCTGATCACTTTTATTTTAAACTTTTCCCAATCTCAGTTTGTGGCTGTGCACACCAAGATAGCAGACTAACGTTGTTATGCTCAGTTTTTCAATTTGGCTTATCTAATACAATGACGTCAAGTTTGATACAACCAATGACCTGTATCTAAAAGCGATACTGGACTGATTGGTGATATTGAAATGTTTATGAATATATAAAGCCAGGGAACGGAGAGGACACTTAATCTTGTTAGTCCACGTCCAGTCTAAACCAATATGCACTATTTTTTTGTTCTAACTCAGTTATTTACGCTTGATATCGCTGTGTGGCCCATTTTTTATTTACGTCTTAATTCTTGCAAAAAACGCAAATATTATTTGTAGTATTTTATATGATATGCAGAATACAGTATACTATTACATGAATAACTCAGGAATTAAGACAAGTAAGAAAACGGCTCGCACAGCCATAAGAAGCGTATGAAACTTAGTTAGAACTGAAAATTTGGTCTACATTGGATTAGACTGTAAGTGGACAAACGAGTTTAAATATTTGCTCTGGCTTCTAGCTTTCGATACTAAGTAGTCACTCCAGTATCGTTACGTAGAGCTCGATGAACACAATATATAGTTAGTTCGATAAACGTTGTTCTCTCTACAAGATTGATATAAACGTTAACAATTTTTTCTCATTCTCTTGACAGAGGCCTTCCAAAATCTGTTGATAAAAAGGAATTCCGGAATTTTGTGACGTATATAGCAAACTTGAATATCAACAATTTTAAAGATGCTTCGATATTTGCCGATACTAATATTGAACAAAGACTCAATATATCATCTTTGGCCTACGTTGCAAGGAAGGTAAGTGTAAATGTTGTTTTCACGGAGTTGTATTTGTTTTCATTAGGCCGGCTTTTCATATACGCGTTAACAGCGTGCTTTAATTGTAATTTCTATGAGCAGCGAATAAAAATATTTAAACACGTGTTTTAATTGGCTACTCAGGCAAATCACAAGCGAAACACGCGGCTAGCGTGTGCATGAATAGCAACCCTTGATGTAGTAGTACACTGTCGTAATTCATTCAAATACTTATTCAATAACAGACTCATGTATTACAACATAGTTTCATAATAAGCATTTAGCAAATTCAAACATTTTCCATTCTCTGCTGTTGACAAGTACAGATTTTTTGCTAAATTGTTTTCTTTTGATTGTCGCCCATCAATAATCTAGTAACCATTGTAAGTATCTTATTACGTATTTGTAATCTTTATCAATCACCCTCCTTCTATTTGAAATAACACAAAAATGATCTGGGTGAATTACTACCAAAATAATAATAATAATAATAATAATAATAATAATAATAATAATAATAATAAT